>LOND01024174.1:0-12630 GCA_014220965.1 Paragonimus kellicotti
CAGGACGAAGTTACTCGCAAATGTGCAACGGCACTGAAGCAGCTGGCCGGAACTTGCATGGTTGGCAAGTGTATAAAAGATAATCTCATACGTGGCTGAATGGTCCTTGGCTTTCTGGAAGCTATAATATCGAAGACTGCTGAATGCGAGACAACCAACGATCACTCGGTGTACTGACGCCAGTAATATCGAACCAGCGCCGGAGTAGTGGACGAAAGACGTTAACAGCGATAACGGAGTGGAGCTCAATGCGACTGGCCAAGCACGAGTGAGGTTCGCAATATATCTCCTCCGGTTCCGTTGTGGCAAATATCAATGACAAAAAGAGAAAATATAAAACATCCTTCCCCAGTTACGAATTTGAATAGAGAAATCAGAAGACCGGTTTTGCAAGATGGTAGTACCATTTCGTATGTTCTCGTCAGTTGCTACACATAACAGCGGTGAAAATCAAAAATATTTAAGCGAATTAAGTTCATATACCAATTCAAAGTAATAAACCCACAAGAATTGTCTGTTTCGAAGAAACCAGTTTACATGCAATTGCCGTACAAAGGAGATAGTAATATGTCGTTTTTAACGCGACGACTGACACAGGTCATCCAACGGACGTACAATGCAGCTACACTGCATTTACTCAGTCGCACCAAGTCACTCCCACTTCCTCACGTTAAGACGCGGATGCCAGAGCTGTCCACTTCACATTGTATCTACCAGTTCACCTGCAGTTGCGGTGACGTTTACATTGGCAGAACTGATCGATCCCTGCGCCTTAGAATGAAGGAACACGTGCCCAAGTATATCGAGGACTTGATGTGTGGCGTGACCCGACGCGACCTCACCAAACAACGCAAGCCGGCCTCTTCGATCGCCAGACACCTGCTGGAGACCGGCACTGTGTCGCCCGCACACAACTGCTTTTCCGTGTGTTCGATGCGTCAGGGGCCCGGCGGGCGGGCCCGGCGTCACCACAAGCCTGTCATTCTTAAGTCACTCGAGGCGCTGCTTGTCATGCGTAGCAAACCAGTCCTCTGTGTGCAGAAGCTGTTGACCTTGAACCTCCGTCTGCCATGGTTTTGACCAATGACAGACTAGTGTATGCATTGAATTGGTATATGAACTTAATTCGCTTAAATATTTTTGATTTTCACCGCTGTTATGTGTAGCAACTGACGAGAACATACGAAATGGTACTACCATCTTGCAAAACCGGTCTTCTGATTTCTCTATTCAAAAAGAGAAATGTCCGGCGGCTACAGGAACCTGCATGAGGCGTTAGAACGAGCCATTTTGCAAAATAGTGCAGGTCTCTCCATCTGTCAGACAGATTCAATGTGAAGTCAGATGTTCAACACGAGCGGTGAAGGGTGTTCGAGATGCACCTGGATCAAAAAGATCTTACGACGAGCTACTTGTTGAAGACAAATGACGATGAGGTCAGTCAGATTCTGATGCATCTTTCAAGAAATTATATCCGGAAAGTGTCTCAAACGACATCAACCGTGGCGCCATCTGATACGCAACTATGAAAGTGAGGTGGGGCAAAGACGCAGGTCTTTGGGAAAACCGTAATCCGAAAAATGGCTAATCTTATATAACCGACTTTTTTACACAAACGCGCAGTTTCGTTCAACTTCAAACTGCAGCGAGTTGATTTTTCATCGTGCAACAACTTTCTTCGGTTAGAGATATCTCAGGCTGTTCGATCGATGCCTGTGGTTGACTCCGTTTTAGCTGTATGCCAGATAGGCGTAATCTGCTGTGAAGAGAGTGCCGGTACGCGGTTGCGTTACCTACCAGAGAAGAGAGGTTAGTCCATTCCGTGAAAAAAATGAAACGAGCCCGAAGTGAATCATGTTGCTCGAAGTGGATAATAGAGATGCCTATATGTAATGATGTCTTAGCTGATTGGGTCAGACAGGTTGCAATGATGTTGAAAACGTCTGGTGATATTTGCACATGCATTAATCTAAGACCTTTAAACACTGTATTCCGTAGGGAACAATACAAGTTGCCGATTTTAGACGACATTTTTCTCGAATTAAACTAACCCCGTTTTTCGACGAAAGAGTTTTTATTGTTGGAATCGCGTACCTGGCAGTCTGTGCTGAATGAAGAATTCTAAGTTAGTCAGCTGCGTTGAACACTTTTTTGGGCGCTTCAGTGACATGTTGTCTACTACCTGAGTTGGGTGAAAGTAACGAGTAAAATGTTCACAGAAACCACTGATCCAGGCGTTTTGATAAACCCGGAAGGATATCATTGTGTCGACAATGGGTGCTGAATCCATACGATAAACGAGCGCCAGAACCATAGCCACCAATCCGAGGGGCTTGAGAGAGTGTCTGTAACAGGGGACGTCGAAAGAGAAATTATTGTCTACAACTGAATAACATGAACAGATTTTGTGTCTGCCACGTATCTATGTATATGTGTATGTGCATCATGGAGCCCGATCCTACCTCAGCAAGATGAGAGAGAGAGCTCAAAGGCTCGAGAGAGAGAGAGAGTTACCACGCGTCAGAAAACTCCGATCGATGATGACGAAAACCAAGTTTCGCATCCAAAGGCCAAGATAATTACCGAGGTAAGATTCGCTTCCACACAGGAATTGCACACCGAATACAGATAAACTGCGCCATTCGGCAGCTTGCAACACAAAAATGAGTCAGGTGTAAAGGCGCACCGGAGAGCGAGACAGCAGTTTATACGTTTGAAAGATCAGTACAAGGTATAGAAGCTCTGTGTCGGTTAGTGCTGCCGGTACTGATATATTAAAACACACCTTGAGCTCGCTGAGAATGCCTGTCATCTGCTGAGATCGAGCAGCGAGTTCGACCTGTGGAACTGTATCATAACAACAACGGATGAGAGTCGATGGGACTACAAAAGCCGGGCGATATTTTCCACAGCGGAACGAGATCAAAACCAAAAGGGAAGATTGTAGTGGTTTTTTGCCCTGGGACGCCCCTCACATCTACACATTCGGGCAGCAAAAACAATGGGTAACACACAAGGAGAAGCGTAACCTCAGACAGCAGACATAATGGGGAAGTCACTGAGTGCCGCGCCCCAACGTCTACAAAGAATGATGATCAACCTACAAAAGTATGATTGTAAACTAGTCCACCAGCCTGCACATCGCTAATACTCTTTTCCGTGCCTATCTACCCAGTGCTGCGACGGATTACTCTAGATTCGAAACCATCGCTTCAATGGACTCGTGTAGCCCTATGTGTCGGCCGAGGTTGGTCACCGGGCGTCGCAGGTCGTGCATTTTTTGATCCTTCCATTCGTGCAAGGAGGGAGTGAGCTGCAGGCTACACAACGAACGGAAATGATACATGTACTCAACAAAGCTTGACACGTTTTATATAAAAGATGTTGGTCGCAGGTATTGACACTCTGCGCAAGAATGTTGGTATTTTCAAAGACAGCGATCATTTATCTAGAGAAAGAAATTAATGCTTCTCAAATGAGGGAGGATAATCCCACCCAAAAGATTTGCAGCAGGAGTTCATCAAGCAAACCCATGTGGCAGACGCTGTGACGAACAGCTGTATTCGGAGAGCTAAGGAACTTTACTATTGGTGGGGCACGTTCAGTAAGATTACACGGCGAAATGTGAAACTCAAAGAAAGACACGATGCAAGTCAAGTAAAGAAAACGATGCTGCTGAGAGAACTTTCGGAAAAGCCTCGGCAATTAGCTGCGGCCGACACATTCACACATGGCGACAATCAGTACCCAGAAACGATAGACTGTTTGTAATTGACTGCTGAGCAGTCTCCACGGCTTCGAACTGCAACAGCTTTGTCGTAACCTACAATGCAACTGAAATCGTAGCGCTTAAACGAGCTACCGTTTCCTTCAACCAAGGAACAGCAGTCTACTAGCACCAACTCAAACAGTATATATCAACTAACATGTTAATGCGGCGAAAGATGAATCGGCAAAACCAATAAATACTTGAACTCCAGGATGAACGAACATTTGCCAAAATTGGTTCAGAACATGAATGCGCAGTCTAATTCCTTCGTTCTGGAATCGCGTAAACTCCTGTCTTCGCCCGTCGCTAGACACACACGGTGTAGAAAAAAGGCGCCCAATAAAGCAAAATCTTTATTTCAAGTTGAACATCACCCACAATTGATCGCAGCTGTCGCATTCCCATAGACTTTCCAGTCGGCCCCTTTCGAAAAGAAGCACTAGACTCGAGTTTCGCTCTCATTAGAGCTCGTCAGTAGTGCATATCCTTGCCACTGCAGGGACTAGAACTAGTTCTATGAATCACAATTCCGGTCCACAACACCCCCGGTTTCTGCTCACACGTCGTGTGCACTTCTGCCCGGTTTGTGTGTGTGACCGACGCCTTTCTGTCGGGGGTTTTCCGCCTGCCATTCCTCGTCCGTTGGTCCGATCTCGTTGAGCGATGGCTCGTCCGGTCGCTCGTGTTGTCCGTAATCTATCCACTGTGGGCTTTGTTCCGTATTCTACGGGATGTATTCTTCAGTATTGGAATAATCGCGCCCCCGATCTGGTCGTCCATCCTATTTTGCCTGCCATGCTCGCCCGTTGGTCCGATCCAGTCGAGCGATGACTCATCCGGTCGCCCATGCTGTCCCCGATCCGCTCGCTGTGGGTTGTTGGACGTACCACATCCCCGCGCCTGAGGTATTTCGCCGAGTGTTAGAGTACTCGCACCTCCGGTTTCATAACCCACCCCAATTGGACAGGGGTCATCGAATTAATCTTAGACCGACATTTAGGATTATGATGCGTCACATCAACTCATGCCTCGTGTTTTGTTGAGGCGGTCGCGATTAACTATCTTAGGCAACAATTACGCGTGAAAAAAAGAATTATATGTAAACCCTAGGCTTCCATGGACTTAACGACTAAGACCCGTGTCCTCCACTCCGTTTGATGTCGTTTTGATTTTTCACCCCATCTCACCAGTCTCATAAGTAAACCTGATTATTTTTGTTGTAGGTAATAGGTAAGATGTAACGTGGCCTGTTCGCAAGGAAGATATCAACAAGCTTGCTGTATTTGACCATCGTTGTCTCCGCCAAATAGCCCACATTAAGTGGACTGATCGCGTGAGCAATACGGCAGTTCGCCGGCGCGTATTCCGGAACGCTCGGGATACGCGATCGATCGGTCAAATACTCACGTTGCACAGCCTGCGATGGTTGGGTCAGCTGAACGTTTACCTTACCGGACATTATATACTGAGACCACCAACAGCTAGGTGAAACCACGTGGTGGTACGAACATAAATGGCTGGTCCACGAAATAATCGAAGATCGTGACTGAGACCACTGAGCAAAGTGGTAGACTGTCCGCTTGCGGGGATGGGGTCCTCTAGTATGATTGTAGAGACGCTAATCCGAGATATGTCCATCGCACGGCGGCTATATCGATGTGTGTCTGGTATACCTGCATTATACCATTTCTGTGTTGCTTTTTCTTTTATTAATTTTCAACTTTTTTATTCACGTTTTCTTCTGTTGAGGTGAGCGGCGGCCCCAGCCACAGTACCTTTTGGTCAGGCTCACGACTTGTATGAAGATGATGATGATGATGCAAGTTAGCCTAAGAGTTAATCAAACATAAAAGCTATAAGCAAAGAGCGAGAGATTTATAAACGCCGGAGTGAGAGACGTATCGCACACGTCTTCTAAATTCCGTCTGTGTATATATCTCAATTTATATAGTCTCACGATCACGTCTAGAGAAGAGATATCATTTTGATAAGTTTGTCCGAGGAGATATAGGTCTCTCTTCTTATTCTGAATGTCAGACGTCCGTTCGCTCTTCCCGAACGTGTTGGCGCGGAGCGATTCGTACCCCACTGTAATCACACGCGCTCTCTGACGCTTCTGTGGACAGTTAGAGACTTCGTATCGCACACGATTCTATATCTTCGAGAGCGTTCATGTTTTCACATAAAGGTCGGTACTTAAACAAGATAACTCCCCATAGATATGAACGAGTTTGTGACCATGTTTGCGTTCGGATTGAGCGGTACGACGAAGTTTGGCTTACGCGTTAGCCTTGCGCGGTTGAATTGCTCGGGACATTCCAGGTTAATCACGAACCCCTGCGGTATGGTGTCAGTGCGAAGAGATGCAAGGAATTCTTCTGATATCTAGGCTCAGCAGAGCCACCTTCTCACCGGGTCGCGCACCCCTGTTGGGAAACTCTCAATCACGACGAGTACAAGAGAGCAGGAGAGAGAGAGAGCTCACGAACCAGCAACGATTAAAATCTGCACAGATTAGTGGATAACTTTGGAACGCGTTTTGGATTTTCAAATAGTGAAATAATGAAGTGAAAGAGCGACTCCACTTAATTTACAGAGTCCATTGTCAATTTAAATAACCACCTCAGCAGTTTATGAAGTAGTTGGTGATGAGCAAATCAAAGCAAACTGCTCATAACATCTGGAAAAAGTGCAATCACTCATCTGTCGGCAAATCGTTAGGTACAGTGCTCACGTGCGGTCTATCTACAACTCTGATAGTCAGACATTACCTAATCACATACAGGCTGTTATAGCTGTGTCTGGAGTCTACGTGGATCTCTCTCTCTATATCATAGGTTTTGATTTGGTCCGAATGATGTGTATGTGTATGTGTATATATATGAGAGAGAGATTCCGATCGAGAACTCTCATTAGGAGCCACCACCCAGAGGAGCGGAGTGAATTGTATAGGTATGGAAGAGAGGCTGGAGGAGGGTACATATTGAGGGAGCGCGCCACGTGATGAGGTATCTCTAATGCACACGCGCACAGATATGTAGAGCTATAGAACAGAGTCTTTTCCAGATGTATGGCAGTATCTCGTCTCTGTGATCACGGTACTACATCCAATAGAAACTATGGGTCTAGCAACGCCGCGCGAGAGCGGGCGATAGCCACGTGAGAGAGAGAGTAGTAAACACTGACATACCGGACACTCCAGAAAACTAGGCGATTGCTTGCATCTCGCGAGCGAAACTGAGCGACTCTCACTGAGCCAAAACCCGGTGCGTGGAGCTCGACGAGGTCGTCGACAAGTGAGTGCCGTGAAGGGAGCGCACCGCGAGAGAGAGACATGGTCGTGAATTATTTCGGCTTTGATTGTGTTGTAACTGGACAAACGGTCCATGAACGCCTCGATTGACTGTAATGGATAGTTGAAGAACGAATAGCGAACAGCAGACGGCATTGTTCGTGATTAACCTGGAATGTCCCGAGCAATTCAACCGCGCAAGGCTAACGCGTAAGCCAAACTTCGTCGTACCGCTCAATCCGAACGCAAACATGGTCACAAACTCGTTCATATCTATGGGGTTTGTGACCAATACGATAGTATGATAAAAATGAACCGATTAAGAGTATGGAATCTTCAACGAAGCCATTAATCACAAAGGCCGAGCGCAGCATGGAATGCCAAAATTAGCAGCGAGTCCGTTGAGAACGTTCGGGAAGGCGAGGACTCAGATATTCGTGCGGAAACTGAAACCTTATCAAAATGATAGTGTTTTAGGCCTTCCATGAGACTAATAAAATATGTTTCCGGGAATTAGTAGACTTCACAGACAGATTATCGCTAAATTTTGGCTGGCGGTCGCTTCTTATGTTTGATATCTTAGGCTAACCTTGCATCATCATCATCATCTTCATACAAGTCGTGAGCCTGACCAAAAGGTACTGTGGCTGGGGCCGCCGCTCACCTCAACAGAAGAAAACGTGAATAAAAAAGTTGAAAATTAATAAAAGAAAACTAAGCGAAAGAACTAGAAATGGTATAGATGCAGGTACGTCATTGACTACGACACACGGTCATCTCGGATAGCGTCTCTAATCAACGAGGACCCCATCCCCGCAAGCGACATCTACCCCACTTTGCTCAGTGGAGCAGTCACGATCTTCATATTTCGTGACCACATTGTTGCTTGACCACCACGTGGTTTCACCTAGCTGTTGGTGGTCTCAGTATATAATGTCCGGTAAGGTAAACGTTCAGCTGACCCAACCATCGCAGGCTGTGCAACGTGAGTATTTGACCGATCGATCGCGTATCCCGAGCGTTCCGGAATACGCGCCGCCGGCGAACTGCCGTATTGCTCACGCAATCAGTCCATTTAATTTTGGGCTATTTGGCGGAGACAACAATGGTCAAATACAGCAAGCTTGTTGATATCTTCCTTGCGAACAGGCCACGTTACATCTTACCTATTCACCTAAAAACAAAAATAATCAGGTTTACTTATGAGACTGGTGAGATGGGGTGAAAAATCAAAACGACATCAAACGGAGTGGAGGACACGGGTCTTAGTCGTTAAGTCCATGGAAGCCTAGGGTTTACATATAATTCTTTTTTTCACGCGTAATTGTTGCCTAAGATAGTTAATCGCGACCGCCTCAACAAAACACGAGGCATGAGTTGATGTGACGCATCATAATCCTAAATGTCGGTCTAAGATTAATTCGATGACCCCTGTCCAATTGGGGTGGGTTATCAAACCGGAGGTGCGAGTATTCCAACACTCGGCGGAATACCTCAACGCGGGGAGGTACGTCCAAAAGCCCACAGCGAGCGGATCGGGGACAGCATGGGCGACCGGATGAGTCATCGCTCGACTGGATCGGACCAACGGGCGAGACATGGCAGGCAAAATGGGATGGACGACCAGATCGGGGGCGCGATTATTCCAACACTGAAGAATACATCCCGTAGAATACGAACAAAGCCCACAGTGGATAGATTGCGGACAACACGAGCGACCGGACGAGCCATCGCTCAACGAGATCGGACCAACGGACGAGGAATGGCAGGCGGAAAACCCCCGACAGAAGGCGTCGATCACACACACAAACCGGGCAGAAGTGCACACGACGTGTGAGCGGAAACCGGGGGTGTTGTGGACCGGAATTGTGATTCATAGAACTAGTTCTAGTCCCGGCAGTGGCAAGGATATGCACTACTGACGAGCTCTAATGAGAGCGAAACTCGAGTCTAGTGCTTCTTTTCGAAAGGGGCCGACTGGAAAGTCTATGGGAATGCGACAGCTGCGATCAATTGTGGGTGATGTTCAACTTGAAATAAAGATTTTGCTTTATTGGGCGCCTTTTTTCTACACCGTGTGTGTCTAGCGACGGGCGAAGACAGGAGTTTACGCGATTCCAGAACGAAGGAATTAGACTGCGCATTCATGTTCTGAACCAATTTTGGCAAATGTTCGTTCATCCTGGAGTTCAAGTATTTATTGGTTTTGCCGATTCATCTTTCGCCGCATTAACATGTTAGTTGATATATACTGTTTGAGTTGGTGCTAGTAGACTGCTGTTCCTTGGTTGAAGGAAACGGTAGCTCGTTTAAGCGCTACGATTTCAGTTGCATTGTAGGTTACGACAAAGCTGTTGCAGTTCGAAGCCGTGGAGACTGCTCAGCCAGTCTCTTATACACAGTCTATCGTTTCTGGGTACTGATTGTCGCCATGTGTGAATGTGTCGGCCGCAGCTAATTGCCGAGGCTTTTCCGAAAGTTCTCTCAGCAGCATCGTTTTCTTTACTTGACTTGCATCGTGTCTTCTTTAAATTTTACATTTCGCCGTGTAATCTTACTGAACGTGCCCCACCAATAGTAAAGTTCCTTAGCTCTCCGAATACAGCTGTTCGTCACAGCGTCTGCCACATGGGTTTGCTTGATGAACTCCTGCTGCAAATCTTTTGGGTTGGATTATCCTCCCTCATTTGAAGATTATTTCTTCCTCTTGATTAAACTGATCGCGGTTCTTGAAAATACCAACAGTTCTTCGGACAGGTTCTTATCCTGCGACCAACCATCTTTTATAAAACGTGTCAGCTTTGTGAGTACATGATCATTTCCCGTCGTGTCCTGCAGCTCCACCCTCCTGTTCGTCGGTACCAACCTGTAGTCCATTGAAGCGATGGTTTCGAATCTAGAGTAATCCGTCGCAGCACTGGGTAGATAGGCACGGAAAAGAGTATTAGCGATGTGCAGGCTGGTGGACTAGTTTACAATCATACTTTTGTAGGTTGATCATCATTCTTTGTAGACGTTGGGGCGCGGCACTCAGTGACTTCCCCATTGCTGCTGTCTGAGGTTTGTTCTCTGTGTGTACCATTGTTTTTCTCCCGAATGTGTAGATGTTGAGGCGTCCCAGGGCAAAAAACCACTACCAAAATTTCCCTTTTCGATTTTGATCTCGTTCCGCTGTGGAAAAATCCCGGCTTTTGTAGTCCATCAATTTCCGTTGTTGTGGTGATACAGTTCCAAGGTCGGACTGACTGCTATCACATCGGATTACCAGCGGAAGCTCAAGGTTGTAATATATCAGTACCGGAGCTACCGAAGTTAACCCTTGTACTTCGTCAAACGTTAACTGCTGCACATCATCCTCCGTTTACACCTGACTCATTTGTATGCAAGCTGCCGAATTGGGCGCATTATGTCGGTCAACTTTGGAAGCAATCTACTTAGGTAATTAATCTTGCCATTTGGATGCGAAACTGGTTTTGCATTCTCGGGTCGCCTTAACTTCGTCTTCATCGGCCTTGAGTTTCTCCTCATATGTGAGTAGGTGGCCATGAGACGTCACTTCTGTCGCCCGAAAAATCGTTTTATCTTGTGACACTATTATTCCCTGTTACAGACACTGCTGTAGAACCCCTCACAGATTGTGGCTATGTTCTGCGCTCGTTTATCCGTGGATCAGCACATTGTCTACGACACATGATGATCCTTCGGGTTTATCAAACGCCTGGATCAGATGTTTCTGAAACATTTTACTCGTTACCTTTAACTCAAGAGGTAGACACAGTCACTGGAAGCGCCCAAAAGAAGTGTCAAACGCAGCTGAATAACTAGATTCTTCATTCAGCACCAGCTGCCAGTACGCGGATTCCAAATAAACTTTCGTCGAAAAACGGGGTTAGTTTAATTCGAGAAAAATGTCGTCTAAAATCGGCAACTTGTATTGTTCCCTACGGAATACAGTGTTTAAAGGTCTTAGATTAATGCATGTGCAAATATCACCAGACGTTTTCAACATCATTGCAACCTGTCTGACCCAGTCAGTAGACTCGTCTAATGGCACTGTCATTTCCACTTCGGGCACATGATTCACTTCGTTCTTCATTTTTTCACGGATGGCTAACAGAACTCCTCTGGTAGGTAACGCAACCGCTACGGCACTCTTGGCAACACAGAGATTAACGCTATCTGGCATACAGCCTAAAACGGAGTCAACCACAGGGCAGTACCGATCGAACAGCTGAGATATCTCTAACACGAAGAAAGTTGTCACGATGAAAAATTTCAAACTCCGTCATTTGAATGAACGAAACTGCGCGTTTGTGTTGAATAAAAAAGTCGGTTATATAAGATTAGCCATTTTTCGGATTACGGTTTTCCCAAAGACCTGCGTCTTTGCCCCACCTCACTTTCATAGTTGCGTATCAGATGGCGCCACGTTTGAGTTTGAAGACAACTTTCCGATATAACATTGAAAGATGCATCAGAATCTGACTGACCTCATCGTCATTTGTCTTCAACAAGTAGCTCGTCGTAAGATCTTTTTGATCCAGGTGCATCTCGAACACCCTTCACCGCTCGTTGAACATCTGACTTCACATTGATCTGTCTGACAGATGGAGACCTGCACTATTTTGCAAAATGGCTCGTTCTAACGCCTCATGCAGGTTCCTGTAGCCGCCGGACATTTCTCTTTTTGAATAGAGAAATCAGAAGACCGGTTTTGCAAGATGGTAGTACCATTTCGTATGTTCTCGTCAGTTGCTACACATAACAGAAATATAAAACATCCTTCCCCAGTTACGAATTTGAATAGAGAAATCAGAAGACCGGTTTTGCAAGATGGTAGTACCATTTCGTATGTTCTCGTCAGTTGCTACACATAACAGCGGTGAAAATCAAAAATATTTAAGCGAATTAAGTTCATATACCAATTCAAAGTAATAAACCCACAAGAATTGTCTGTTTCGAAGAAACCAGTTTACATGCAATTGCCGTACAAAGGAGATAGTAATATGTCGTTTTTAACGCGACGACTGACACAGGTCATCCAACGGACGTACAATGCAGCTACACTGCGTTTACTCAGTCGCACCAAGTCACTCCCACTTCCTCACGTTAAGACGCGGATGCCAGAGCTGTCCACTTCACATTGTATCTACCAGTTCACCTGCAGTTGCGGTGACGTTTACATTGGCAGAACTGATCGATCCCTGCGCCTTAGAATGAAGGAACACGTGCCCAAGTATATCGAGGACTTGATGTGTGGCGTGACCCGACGCGACCTCACCAAACAACGCAAGCCGGCCTCTTCGATCGCCAGACACCTGCTGGAGACCGGACATGTGGTCGACCCGACAAACGCTTTCCGTGTGTTGATGCGTCATCACAAGCCTGTCATTCTTAAGTCACTCGAGGCGCTGCTTGTCATGCGTAGCAAACCAGTCCTCTGTGTGCAAAAGCTGTTGACCTTGAACCTCCGTCTGCCATGGTTTTGACCAATGACAGACTAGTGTATGCATTGAATTGATATATGAACTTAATTCGCTTAAATATTTTCGATTTTCACCGCTGTTAT
>LOND01024208.1:0-15009 GCA_014220965.1 Paragonimus kellicotti
GAAGTATGTGTATGCGTTTAACAATGGACCTGCTGCAATAAGTGTCAAAACGTATGTTTTGGAACCTGGGGAAAGTTTATACGTACCGTTTATCGTTATAGTTCTATTACGACTCTTCCACTGTTATCGAAGATACATACACTATATATGTATATAGTAATATAATATAATTATTTATGCCTAACATTCCATATCATTAATCGAGTGCATAACTCCCGAATGATTTTTCTGGTACAACATCTGGCATTCTCGGCTCGAGGTCGAAATACTCTTTACAATTCAAATGGTCAATATGTAAGCGATGGTCTTGAAATTGAAAAAGGAAATAAAATGAGCATTTTTGAACCAAAATTGCTGCAATGACTATGGAGTTTTTTTCCAAATTATTGAAATCGGTGTGCAATTAATGCGAGCGATAAGCCAAACATAATTGCCGAAGGTTCAGTTTCGACTCGTCGTTTTTACCAATGGGAACAATTCTTCTTATTCACTTTGGACACTTGTGTGACATTTCTGTTCTATTAGTTTCGTTCAACTCATTCCAATTTACACGAGATTGAAGTGAAGGTGACTTTATATGACGACCAAACTATGAATGAAGGTGTACACGCCCATGTTACAAAATAACAACAAATGCAACGAACAAGTTGAGTCATTAGACTAACACACCCGAAAGAATCAAACGATTACTACATCACAAAACGCATACCACCAGCTCCAGTTAAAGTTGATAGTTTCGTAAAGGCCAATACCACATGGAATGAAAAACACCCGAATTCCGTATGTTTGCTTTCCTTGAGTTTCGGCCATTTTCGTCCACTGAACATCCCAGCCACAATGTGGACGCATTGAGAGACTTGAAATATATTCGAAACAGTATAATTAATCCGTCGAACCAATATTCTTTTGTTACAAGTATCTGGGTTTTCAGATAAAAGAAATGAGAACCGGTTAACACATGCATGTTTTCTCAAGTCTATTCGGTTGATAGGAAAAACCCAAATCCATTACATACATATATGTACATATATATATATATATATACATATATAGATGTCATGTCTTCATACAGAAGAGCTGTTGACACGGACGAGACCCCAGTTAAATTTGAACTTATCAGATCCGAGAACACTCTATTAACACACCGATGAACTGAACAATATACGTGTCGACTGCATTGCCAGCTGGTGCAAAATAGTCAAATTCAATTTACTAATTAAATATAATAGTTTTGCAAAAAGAAATGTTCATAATCTACAGAGTTTGCCTGGTTGACGGCTTCTGGGGAAGTAACAGAATGCACCCAACGAAATCTCTCCTGGTACATTTCTGACAACGTCTATTGAAATTTTTGGGAAAATAAGTTGCATTAGCTCGAAGTTTATTATCACTATAACAGATCAATTATGATCTGCGCAGTTTTACATTATTGTGGATGTGACTACCGAAATGCCGTCAAGCTGGATTCGTCATCCTGTAGGCAGTTTCGGTCTGACCTCATTCTGGTCGTTGAAGTCTGAAAAGTGGCTGTGAAGCTTCCTATAGATGGTGTTTTCTGTACAATGATACTGATGTGAGCATTATAACTAACGATCAGCATATAAACTGCAATACTCGAGGTTTTCTTGCACAGGACCTGAGTCCATTTTGTCAACTCACCTGTGAAATTGAAATAACGGCTGACTATCGCTTGTAGAAATCTGTGTCAGTCTCTGGAGGATGGTATTACCAAAGCTGTGTGTGTCGAATAACCAATATGGCTGGCTAGCAAATTCATTTTGCAACTTATATCAATGGATACCAAGTGAGCATTAGTTAGAACATTGTTTGTCCTGCTAGACGAAGTTTTCATTGAATGTTCAACCGAAAACTCCGATTGCTTGCAACCACTTTGCGGGTTATGGGAATCCGTTGACATTCGTCATTTTGCTAAACATATATTGGCCACCAGTCATTGGATTATTCCCGAATCAACATTCAGGTTATAATACGCCATATTAATTCGCGTTTCCTGCGTTTCGCTGAACGGTTGTTATTAGTCGTCTCAAGCCAGCACTATGTGAACCTCAAACTCCATGCACCTACCACTTTTGTGCTGTGCCTCCACCGCAATTGCTGTTAATTTTTTCAGACTTACTAACAGCGTTATATATACGTAGTCCTGTTATTTTGTTTTCGTACTGAAAGACAATACAAACTTCTAACATCCAACAGCGTGTGTATTCTTATTGTTATTCAAACATTATCATGGCGAAATTGATCGTTATCATGAGTGACATTTCGATTCCGTAAATTCTAAGCTAATACACGAGAAGAGGAGAAACAACCGTTCAGTGCTGCTCACAAAAGCCGTCACTGAAACGTCGTTGATTGTTAAGATCGATGCAGACGATCGCATGAATCCGAATAAGAAAATCGGACGAAGATGGATGCATGTTCACTAGGCGTATTGTCGGAGTATTCACAGTCACCAGTGTTGCTGTGCTTAAAATAACGAAAATGTAATGAGCCCATTTAGAAATCGAAGAGCAGATGGTGTGTTCATAAAACAACGAGTAAGCCTCTTCCTTTCCATAAAACTGTGGGAACACAAATTAAACAGTCCGTGCAACCGGTTTTGCTGCACCCACTAGTTAACAGGTTTTAATATGGAACAATTGCACGCCGGATAACGGAGTCTGTTACGTCCAACTAGGAGGACAGATCGATGAGTTTCTCATTCTGCATGTGTGAAGTGACCAAATAAATGGAACTCTAGTGGCAACATATAATGCTCAGTTATTTTTTACATGCACACTAATCGGTATTGATACAGCATAGCCTGATAAACCGTCCTGAATGTTTGAATTTCTATGCTGAGAATATGAGAACATGTTCAGCAAACGTTTATCACATCTTTGCTAGCCATTACCGTCATTGTTTGCGCTTGTTTGTCCCAGACTGCAGCAATATTGGTCCAAATGTTCAGTTGTTTCACGAAAGGTGCATGGACTGACCATTTTCGGCAATCGGTCCATAAATCGAATACAATTTCACCGTGCTCCAAATAGAATTGAAATCCCTGGGCTGAAATGGGACCTGGGAGACATTCCAAATACGATAGTTATGGACAGAAATCAACATAGTTTCAAAAGTTGAGATCAACATTAAACATGCACAAACTACTGCTATTACTCTGTCTCACTGGTAAACAGCTGGTAATCTTTGAAGACATTGCTTGTTAACATCGTCCCAGATAGTCATTTGGATCGAAAATTTATGTTCACACCGGTAAGTTTTATCAATACCAACTTGAAATACTTTGTCACGCATCTGGGTTTATCTACTTGCCAACTCACGCGAGATCATGTTACGCACAAATGTCGATCACATTCAGTAATGGCAACGTTGAGTTGAATGTCTAGTGGTTTCAGTGTCTAACAGTAGATGCATATTATAACAATCACAAATTAACAACTTGAGCCAGTTGTGCTTCAAGGTTCAAGAGATGTATTACATTGACGAGAATGCCAGTGTTTTTCAACTGCAAATTGCTACCCACCGCAATGATGAAGATGTCGAACATGAAAGAGCAAACGAATGATCATTTCAGTCTAGAATATATTTTACTGGATCCAACGGTGAGGTTCTTGAGTATATTAGCATGGCATATTGCATCTTTCAAAATAGTCAGCCACACCATAAACTACTTTGTCCGGACGTACAATCTGCAGTATCCAACTTCACTGGTATAATAGTGTCTCCCATACTTGGCAAATGCAACAAAACTATACAACCTCATTTTTCTCATGATTCCTTCGGACCACACAAATGATTTGCTAACTTGGTTTTCCAATAAATGTCTCATGTACAATCGCGACTATCCACTGAACAGATGGTTCGCTTGGGCAGTCGTGGTTGACGGTGAATCATCTCATCTAACGCGAATTTTCTCCAACTTCACGCAGGTGGGAACCATGATTAGATGCATCTAGTATTGCATTCGTTTGTAGGCATATCATTAACACATTACTGTCTGTCGGGTGGAAGAACACTCAACAAAGTCGACAATGGTTAAAATACTCGGTGAATTATCTGCCGTCAACTTGTTCCTGATTGACCAATGATGAAGTGTACTGACTTGCTTCTGTCACGCATAGCTCAATACTCGCCACCGTAATGAGACCGATGCTGAGAACCAGGAAATTTCCGCTTCAACGAGTTTTGATAGTTTCACGGTCGAAAAACGATTCAGCTCAGTGGTAAATGTTTCAACAGATTTGTGGGGTTAGAACATGTAAACTTATGAAGACTCGGATCACTTACAGGGTTTGAGCCAACGACAGAATCAGCTTTTGTTGCGCGGTTGATGTCATAGGCACATTATTGCCTGCAAAACAACTTGAAAATGAACTTTTATTGTTTTGTACTATAAATTTGCCCTCAAAGTTGACAGTATTCAGGGAGGAATTGATGGTGGATATCTGTGCAAATTCATGCCTCACCTGTTCCAATCAGTATTTCCTTAGATTCCATGTTGAGGCTCAAGAACTGTAGCCAAGCAGCCCAAGTTATTCCGTACTCACAAGCTGAAGCATGCAGTAAACAGTCTTTCAAATATGCATGTTCCACGTTCAAATCATTCGCCAAGTTCACACAACCCGCGTTCACATCCCTACGATTTACTAGAATGCTTCTTGTTGCTCCGCTTCCAAGCCCATGGAGAAACTGTGTTTCGAGAGCTGATCCATTTTTGTTGGCCAAATCGACAAACATGGTTTGATTTCCTTTATCGAAAGTGTCGTGTGTGAGACCATAGCCAACCAAGTCGTCGTCATACTCTTTTGCCCGCCTAACAATGGCGTCTGTAAGAGGGTTGTTTGATGAGCCACGGTCAACGATTCGTATTCCTTCCTGCATGTCCTCGAATTGCCAACAGTGGTTGGTTGTTGCCTTGTAACGCACATCTATGTTGAATGACAAAGAAGAACATCAGATTATCGTAGATTGAATGATACAATTCACAATTATTGAATTCATGGGCATGCACTTAGTACACCTGACTGTTTCCCTATGTCCATGCTCACGTCACAGAGTATTCTTCATCCAGTTCACTCAGATTCAGTATGTACTGGTCTATAGATAATCCACAGACAACCAGAATGTGAGTGAATTAATCGGTCGCAATTCTTGTCTACCACAATTTGTTGTGCATAGTAGCGTATCTTCTGTTTCAACTCAGGCTAGCTGACCTTAGAATTATTAAAAAGGAGAACGGATGCAACATCGTTTACACACGGTATTAGCCGAACTAGTGTGATGCACATACGTTGGAAATGGTGCGATTGCAATTTGATAAGACAGTATTCGATAAAACGTTTCGGCAACATCTGCTATTCATAACAGATGGTATGATTGCAACCAGTGGTTCTCACCGTCGAGCGATTCCAGTGGATATAGGTTGGCAGAAAGCGGCAAAACCGGAGCTTCCGTGAAATGTTTCGATGTTGATTCGACTATATGAGAGGAAACAAAAGGAGTAGATGAGACGATAGAATTTGCTGATGTGCACATGTAGTTAGATTGGTCGAAACGTAGTGATTTGTCACACATAGCAGACAGGAGATTAAAACTAACTTGTAGTGGCCGTTGTTAGAACCATCGATGCAATCGTACTGACCACAATCGACACGGTTGATGACGATTCATCTGGGATCTGTTTATTCGTGACCATCTGACTGACCATGCGCGAGGTTGGACTACTCTCAACTCGGGGCTGTTCCTGAGGTGTTGTTTCCTGGTTACCGTTAGTTTCAGTGGTCGTACCAAGCGGAAGTATGCTTGAAAATTCATCCTCTGTCGTAGCAGGTTGTTGTCGATCGGAAGACACATCCTCATTCATGGGTTCTTCATTGAATTGATCTAGAAGTATATTGAGAATTATTCAGATGAGTATAGTTAGGGTACGTGTGTGGGCCTTAGATACCGACCGACTAATTCAGTTGTCTCACATCACAAACATCACATTGCCTATATGCGGAATTTCAAATATTACATAAGTGGTCCGATATTGTTGTTTGTAGTGTTGGTGGTGTATCTGGCTGTCATTGCATTCCAATTCGCAAGCGAGTGCTCGATACTGTGTGATTTATATCTCTTGGTCGGGCAGCTCGAAGATAATTAGGTCTCATCAAAATTAATCGCCATAGTTTCAGTGAGACATGTTCCTTTACTGGCAATGTTAAGTGACCAGGTAGTTGAACTAATGGTATTTTGAAATTGAAAATACTACCCAGGTGGTCTGATCTTGTTGTTTGTTGTGTTCATTTAAAAAAACATCTGTTCTTCCAGTCTTTCCCATTGTCATTCTCACGGTGCACCAGTTTGCTTAACACTACGTGTTACCACACAAGAAGGGTGTAACAGTTTGCATTTGAGCCAGAATACGCCTTGCTTCCTGTGTTCACAGATGTGGGCGTGTATTATCTAAACTAATATAATGTTTGTACTGTGTAAGTGAAGAGGCCATGTACAACGTGGGTGGCGCTCAACAGTATTGTCATCGTTAGTTCTTGTGTGGTTAATTGTTAATCCGTGTGTCGAGCTGTTCGTGGTACATTGCTGCCTAATCCTTCTCGCTTGGTGTCTCATAGCAGATAAAAATTTGGTTTCTATCATAGTTTGTATTTATGCAATCTTTTCTTCGGATCGTTGTGAGGGTGAAAGACGGACTGGATGACTGAATGATTGAATCGCGTTGGATTTCCTAATTTGAAATAGGATCTTCAGGTTCATATTGTACTAAAACTTCATCTGTCAAAACGATGCATTCTATCATTTAGCATTCCGTACCGTTTTTATGAAATATACGTGAGAAATTATTCTCATAGTAAAATTCTGAGGTTCTGTCAACTTATTTCGTATACCGATTC
The DNA here is from genome assembly GCA_014220965.1 of Paragonimus kellicotti. NCBI lineage: Eukaryota > Metazoa > Platyhelminthes > Trematoda > Plagiorchiida > Troglotrematidae > Paragonimus > Paragonimus kellicotti. The sequence goes on from LOND01024208.1 coordinate 6,912, forward strand.
ACACTTGCCTGTGTGACACAATTAATCCGGAGATTTGCACGGTAATATATAATTGGCGTTATTGTTAATGAAAGCATGTTATGTCATCCATTCTTGCTCGATGGGTTTTCACTCATCACCCGGTTATTACCCCGATATGTATAGTATATAAGCCCATTACTAAAGGCAAACTTGAGCAGTTCACAAACGACGTCGCAGTCAATGTATTGCACACTTTTAAATAGGGTCATATACTTTGCCGAAGGTCAACAGAACAGGCTTCAAAACTGAGTCGGTGGAACAGTTTTCACGACTGGATATTCTGTTCTCGTCAATTGTCCGGGTGCAATGATAACTCGGTTTTTCACAACTAGGTCACTTCTTGATTGTTGAACTACGTTTGCAATGAAAGATTGTATTACAACCGGAAGTTGCTGTTAACCAGTTGTCGTGTTGATAAGCAATTGGAGATGCAAGTTTCTAATCTTCATTGAGGTATCTTAAAGACCAGGTAAGCTTAGCGTGAAATGGCCCTTTGCCAGCTAACAGAGAGAAACTATTTAATCTGCACACTCTATCACTCTTTTATCGCTGACATGGTTGTGTGACCTGAAAGACATTACTGTACCAGGTTTCATGACATTGTGTTGAACTTGTGGGAAGCCGGCAACTGTTGAGTGGCGTATACCAATGCAATCTTTCCTGGACCTCGTCAATTTTGTTAAAACTGTCTCAAACACATTTTTGTTGAGGGCATCTGTTCAACAGTCACCCCGTTCCACTCTCTCAATGCCAATGTTAAACATTTCATCAGAGAGAGTGTCTGAATACATAAGATTTTCTCAGTGTATCGTCACAATTGCTTTTTAAATGGAAGCAGAATTATCGGGAAGGTTAATGACTTAATTTATCGTTGACATGAAATCAACCTGGTTCATCGACACACATAACAGAGTGTAAAGATTTGCATGTAAATTTGCACATCAAGATCGTTTTGAGCTAGTGAGGCCGAGTATATTTTACTTACATGACGATTGCTCCACACACCTACAAAAACCGAATTTTCGTCTTAATCAATCATCTGATGATAACGTATTTCAACTGCCTGGTATCTGTGATGCTTTCGCGCCCAACTGAATGCAACGTATCTCGTGTTGTAACAACCAGATGGTAATCAACAACACGAGCAAGGCAATCGGGGTTGTCATTGTAAATTCAAAGATATACTATGCACAGCGTTTGTTCAGTAAATTGAACCTGCTAAGGTCACGCGCAATGTGAACAATTATGCAACACAATACCCATATCACCGTAGACAACATACCGTGTTGAAGCTTGTTGCATCTTGTAATCCGCAAGCTGATTCAGCTTATTCCACTACTGTGAAGGAAATACGAAGATACACACGCTCGTTTTGGAATGTTTTGGTATGAAAGTCAGATTCGGATGGAGAAGTTCCAAAAATAATCAAACCAGTAGATAAGTCTCAATTCATCAGTTGGAAACCTCCAAATGATTGCGTTATTCACACAATAAACGTGATAGTTTCTCCCGATTATGTGATGTTGTTTTTCATAAGTGGTTACAATGCACATCCAGTGTGTGAACAAAGGTGGCCCTAAATATCCGTCTATGGTGATTTCTATTCACATGTAATTATGCAACATATACTGTTTTCTGCTGCATGCGTGTTACCAAGTGCCTCAACTAAATGTTACCGACTATGCAACATCACACAATGCAACTGGTTATTAAACATGTTCCAGTCACTAACCGGAAATAATTTAGCTTGAACTCTCTCAAGTTGCTCACTTATCTAATACATTTTTGTTATATATATTCAATTCATCACACTTCTGGAGTATGCGTAATATGAGCGGACACATCTAAAATACACTGAGTTGAAGCTCAGTGAAAATATCGAATCAGGTTTTGAGTGAATCAGAGCGTATAAAATCGTCGTATTATTTCAGCATTCCTGAAAACGAATACGGCATTGCGTCAATTAGTCCAGTTAGTTTTGACAGAATGAAAAGTACATTCGCATCAAGCTGGTAAATATCAACAACTGGCATGGTACCAATCGAAATTATTTTGAGATGAACGGTACATTTGTTTTCTCAAATTATAAATGTCGATCAACTTTTCTGAAAACACACCATTTGTTGAAAGCGCTAGTATCGTTATAGGCGTTTGTATGCAAATCGCGAACACCCGTACAGGTGATTTATTTTTGTTATGCATTCATCTCATTTCATGACGAACTTCAGCAAACAGGGTTGTAGAACCCTTTCTTCGAAAACCACACTCGTGATAACCCTTATTATTATTGTGTCTGTCGTATTTCGAAACAAACATTTAGGGTACAGTTTGCCAAACATTCAAGATAGGACGTTTACCGGTTTATCGGGATGGTATCTGAGCTTAACAAACATCTATCAGCGGATGTTAGACCAAGATACATATGTTTGTTTTGTGATTAATTCCGTTAGGGATGTCAGTTTTAGTAAATGGTGCATATTGAGTGAATCTAAGCACGCCAGCCGGGACGAGCGATTCATACCACTGATCGTCAGATCAGATATCTATGGGTGATGCTAGGTGCCTCCAGTGGTCTGTCATGCTCTGGTCGGATAACAACATTCCATCCTTCTAAAGCAGGCACAATGTGCGCAATAGTGCACCTGAGCGTGTGTTCCCCTACTCCTTGAAACCCAGATGATAGATGCATGTATTTGTCTCGTTCAAAATGTGTACCGATTGAAGTATTACTTTCATTCGAGGCTGATTTTCGTTGCAACGCCATTAGTCTTTTGGTGTCAGTTACGGTGTGGTGGAAACCCTTCAACCGACGGGATAGGACAATGTGCTTGAGGTGAGCGTATTAGTCTTCAAAGTCGTCCTCGTGAGACTCCTGGATACTTCAACCGTTTAGAGGCTGTGGAAACATTCCCTTCTAGTGTGTTCCTCTCAATTGAATGCCAGCACACAGCTACCGTTTGGCGGATCGAACAAGAATACCGATTAGCACGGAACCGTATGCAATTATTGTGGCATCATGCTGATAATGCAGGGGCCCACATCCACATTACTTTCGTCATATTATCCATCAATGTGAATTGAATGTGTTCATACCAGCTTTCTCTCTTTCATTTCGAAAAGGTCCGTCTCACAGACAATGTGACCGGATAAATTATGCGATTCCTGTTCGAAAAGACGACAGGTTAGCTGCTCGTTGAATAACAAGCTCCGCACCACTATCTGGTCCCATTCTGAGGTCACAGCTGAAAAACACGTTCTAAACTTTTAGTCGAATTACTTTAAAAATATTCTGTATGAACGGTGGGAACGGTCCACAGGCTTAGCGGGATTGAGTTTAACGCACAAGACAGGTAAGAATCCAACTGCACACAAAGATTTGTTTCTCACAGACTGCGCGCATTCTAATGTGCTAAACGGAATTCAAATGAACATTTCAAGGTAATCAACTTGGGTTGTTAGACCGAGTGTTTCTCTTGCGTTTATTAATTACCGGACGTGTGTGTGGACTGTAATTCATTATGTTTTGAATGCAGCGCAGTTTTATAAAATCAGTGTGTGTGTGTGTGATAAGCAGATTTACGCCGTGTTTTCCTCACTTCCTACTATCCTGTTCGGATATAGCAAAATAACCCAATTTCAACTACTTCTTTCTCGTTTTGACGTCAATGGTGTCAGTCACCGAGTCCGTTGAAAACAACAGTTGACTGTTGGCATAATCAAAGTTTATTTCACCGTTCACCACTATCCTCGGGGTTACTATAAACAAGACAATATCACTGCCCGTTGGAACTAAGATCACTGGTGGTTGTATTCGGTTTGAACGGCACTACAAGTGTTTACAGCTGGTTACTGGTGTGGTCTCCAATGTGGATTCCGGTAACCAGATTGTCCAACTGTTAGTCCTGGGCTCAAAATGAATTCAAAATTCCGACAAGCTAGTGTCAGTTGCGCGTATTAATGTTGTTGTTTCGTTTCACTTCACTCTCTCCAATCGGCCACATTTTGAATGGTTCTCATTAGAGTTTATATTTCGGATGAATGTGGTGTGATTTTCTATTTACCCACATGCTCATTAGTTCATACGAAATATTATAAAATGTGAATGTATGATCCAAATTGTGAAGCGTGTGAAATGGCTGGTAATTATTCGGAACAAGCTGTAGTTCAACCTGAAATACAACGAAAGGATGGTCGATTTTCTAACGTTGTGTTCAAACCAATGAATATGAGGAATGACTCAGGTCAACCTGACCGCAGTGAACCACGCATACTAACACCGGTAGCACAAGACAAGACTGGTTTCGTTGGATTTTGCTGCTAAAACGCTAAAGAATGTCAAGTATTATTTTTCCTAGTACATTTTTTGAAGGAGATCCCAACTAGTTTGGTGTGACAATTTTGAACGTACTTCAGTGCGATTCCGTTTCCTCCTTGGGAAGTCCATATTGAGATAATCGAAACACGGCATGCATTTAGAAGCACTCGTGTGGTTTGGGATACAAAACACAGCACATATAATACCATGTTTTTCGATCGAACGATAAATGGAATTATCTGAAGGGGAACTTGCATCGGGTTTTCCTGATCAGTGGCAACGCATATTGAGGCCTGAATGGCGGTGTTGAACTTGCTGACGGAATGTACCACGATCACGAAAGTGTCGAAAGTACACATCAGCTTTCAGCCAAAATTGAAAGGTGAGCAACTGATAGTTGGTCACAGAGTAACACAACGGACGGTATTCAAGTGCACCGTCCCGATGCTCTACAGTTTACGTATGCGTCTAGTACTGATTGAAACTGAATTGAGCTCTAGGAGACGGACGATCTGTGATGAATTCGTGCTCCATCTTCCAGTATTGTGAGAATCCGTTTATGAAGAGCACTTAAAACTTAAGCAGTACACTCCTACAAATGGGCATTATTGGTCCAATATAATATTCACCAACTCAATAATGAAGTGGCAACGACTGACCAACAGTAATAATTTGCACTGTGCATACCTCGTAGTATAATCATTTTTTCGTTTAAGCTAGCTCGGAAACTATTTACCCGTAGGTAATACGTTCACCAGGCTTGCCGTCGTTAGAAGAAGTGAGGCAACACCATGGTGAATATGTCGATCATTCAAAAAGGACATTTGATCTATAAGCAATCCTATCTCAACAGCCGTTGTCAAATTAATCGTGGTGTAATTGGCCCAAGCATGACGCAGTCGAACTGAGCTTTGCCAAATTTTAACCTCTGATTAGAAACCAGTCGTCTAACATGGGTTCGAAGGACAGCAAGATGCAGAGGTGTCTTTTAGGCGAATACTACTTCCTTATCGATGATCCAAGACAAGTGGTCACGCACACGATGTTTTACAACCGGCAAAATAATCCATAACCTCAACAGCGACTTGTTTCTCACAGTGTACACAACCATGTGTTTACATAAGTATACTATGCGACAGCACAACTACTCCTATGCCTCCCTCTGACTGTTTGAATGAAATATTCTGAAGACTAAGTAGGACAATACCACATCGAGACCCATCAACCTCAGTTGATAACCACAACTGAGAGGCGCAAACCGTAATTTTGCACAAAATGAAAAGCAGAGAAAGTAGGATTGGAAGATGGCCCGTGCTGGAACGGTAAATGTGAGCTCTTCATCCACGTTACAAGCACTGGCTCCAGCATTGCCGACCACGTATTGTAGTAACTAACCAGAATATCACGTTCACACGCTCAGTCAAGCGGCGGTTGTCGATGACGAACATACAACAAGAAACTGTATTGGAACTGCCCTGGTTGTATTGGAGCATTGTTGTAAAATGAGACATTCTATGTCTATCGACGTGACCGTCGGAATGAGATCTATTTTGTCCCGAAGTTTTTCTTTCTTAGAAGATCGTCATCCGTCAATGTGACTTTATTTTCCATCAGTGTAGAAACATTGGAGTTCACGTATTGAACAGGTTATGGATAGTATGTCCATACAGCAAACTGGGTTAGTTTTCATTCGAAAGTGCCCATACCGATCCGTCGCTCCCAGTGTGGAGTTGACATTTTTTTGTAAACACCACATGAAAACTGTACTATCTGAATCTCTCAATTATTCTCACGCTCAAATTGACTTGTCGAGTGGTCAACGTGCACGTCACCTGCGGTCTCAGTGACGTGATTTTGCACGATCGGATCTATTGACTTCAGTCACATAATGTCAGATAGTAGTAATTATCGCGCAAATGAATCACTACCCAGGAAATACTTTGGCTAACTGTTTGTGTACAACAGTGTGGTCGTGCCTGTTGCAAAGTCGGCGAGGTGGAGTTCAGATCACCGGTTTTAAACTCTTGCCCAAAACGTCAAAGCTGACTCAGTGAGCTTGCACTATACATTCATGTAATGTGCTATCACGTATGAAGCAGGCAACTGAATATCGGTTTCAACTAATCAGTCGGACAGTCATCGTTTGTTCATCCATTCTAGACAAATCCTGGTTGGTTTACCGTCAGTGAACATTGACGCACACACATTTGCTTAGCATGCTTGTTTACGAGAACCACAACATGTCGCACAACATTCATTTAAGCCTGGCAATGTTGTTTGGTATGGTGTTCTTCATTAATTACACATCCTTTTTGAAAATTATGTTATGGATGAAGCTGGTGACAACGCCACAGTTTCCAGTGCAAATCAAATTTCAAAACATGAACCACTCTGACTATACGGGGTAGCCAATCTCATGTTGTACTCATTGTTTGGTGTTTCAACTTCACTCAAACCACTGGCCTATATGATCGAATCTCGCATCACACGTCGTATGAGCGCTGTGACACGATGATCGAAATTGACTGCATGAAAGTTTCGTCTGAACTTCAGTCTGCCCTCTGGTAGGGTAAGCGGTTTCATCACTGTGTCATAACCGTTGTTTAATGTACGACGAATTTATCTCAGTGGAATTTACAACGACACTAGATTACCTGTAGACCTCTGTCTGTTCACGAAGTTTCGATCACGAAGCCAGTGAACGGAGTCACTTGCTCGTTCAAATAAACGATTCGATTGATGCTTTCGAATACCGTCACAATATATCCGCAATACAGTCAAACGTATTCGTTTTGTGAATATTTCAAGATTGATTCGAACCATCCCAACCAAAAAGATCGTGTAGCCTTCTCTATGTGGCTCCCGTTGGCTCACCGATTTTCTGACTGTAATATTGTAGACAGGGTACCATACAGTAACGCGGCAGGCTAATCTCCTTAAGGGAATTGTGAATGAGTTAACTCGTTTTTCGTCTGACTGCGCAAAAGCGTGTCAAGTATCGATCCATTGTTATGACGCCTGATTAAATTGTTGTTATTATCACTTCAATATTTTCGGGTTTGTTGGCTATAGCTGTTTGTGAACAATGCTAGACAAACTACAGCTGCCGGACGGCATGTGCTTCATCCTGCGTGCGTCCGGCCGAGATGCGATGAGCTTATACCATTTCTTTTTACACAGTCATCAGACTGGAACATGCAGCAATTGATTTGGTTAATCTTATTGCAGCTCGCAAGTGAATGTGATTAAGCGTTCAGATATGATCGTACAGTTAAGTTTTATTTAAGCTCAATAGCACAGTAGTAACAAATGTGACTGTCTTGTGATAAGTTTAGGGAGACTTCTAATACCTAGCTCGGACAACTCACAACAACATTTACAGTGTAACGCGTTGTAGTTGAGAAAAGAATATGAGATATACATGGGCAGCTTGAGCAGAGTTGAGGCACAACGGAACTGAACTTGACATTTGTCACGCTTGTAATTTGTTTGCAAAACCAAAAAATGTTATGAAAAGTTTTTGCCCATTGTTTTCTGACTCACAGGTGTACATCTATTTCAAATTTATTTTTCCCTGATGACTAAGATATTTGTTTGTTTACTGCGCTGAATATACGAATATTTATGGATTAGAATACTCTGAGTGAGACAACAATTGTGTATTTATTTCAGTGTTTGAATTTCCAGTGAGAATGGGATTAGCTGATTTTTAAAGAGTTTTCACTTGATGTGACCATTGGTGAACTGCACCGAACGTTGTGC
>LOND01024263.1:0-27715 GCA_014220965.1 Paragonimus kellicotti
CGTCTTGCGTCCCCGTGCCTGTTTCAGGTTGGTCTTCGGGTTACTGAAACTTGAGTGAGCATTATCTGCTCGAGGATTCTGGTTGGGGGAACAGTATGAGGGTGTGTTTGGCAGTAGCATATTTTCGCCTATCCACCCTGCCATGTGCAGCAGATAGGGCGACCCGGTTTATCCTGCGTGACGGCCGATGCAGTATGGTATTTCGTTTAGTTTGTATAGTCATGGTTTTTGTGGGCTTAGGATACTGCCAGGACGCCCAGACCTAGACAGGAGAGCGATTAGGGCCCTCAACCAAAGCCTTTGGCTCAAAAGCCTGTACCGCAAGGCAGCAGGTGACGCACACATACGCATCAATCACCTGAAACAGGCTCGACAGTCACAACCCAAGAAATTCGGCACATTCACACAAAGATAGTACTGCAAAGACAAACCGACCACACACACCGAATCAGATCAGGCAAAAAAGAAACAAAAACAACATCAAACCGTTCCAAAGCACAGCACAGCGGCACCATACACAACGTACGCATCTGCTTTTGTCTGGTTGCTCCCCTGTGGCCAATCTGACATGGTTGAACCTACATCGACCAAAGTCGAAGTCAGCACAGCCCACCGGATCAACAACACACAAGCCTGACCACGCCAAGTGACAACCTCAGTCCTTGTGACAGAAACTGTTGTAGAAATGCTTCAAGATTTTTATCGTGCTGTGTGGTCTTCCTCGTGTATATCAGCACATCGTCTGCGACAGGTGTCGATTCTTCCCAGCGCCTGTGCTGATTGTATCTGAGCAATTTCGCCCGACCCCTTTAATCCAAAAAGTGAACGCAGCTACTGAAAATACTCAAAAAGGGACATTCAAGACAATTCGCTCCCTTGATGAACTTGGATAAAACAATGAGAAGACGCAACTTACGTGATGTTCATCGGAGTATCATTTAGTGTATGGACATCTAACTAATTTTAAACACAGCTTCAAAGTTTTACAGAGAGAAAGTCATGTCTTAAAGAAACAAGCAAACGGATACGGAAATGAAAAACAGGAATATTGAGCAATAGAGTAGTCCTGTAGAACTTTGGCTTTTTGAAGTTGGTTACGCGTGGACGAGACCACAACGTACGAAGTGGTTGTCAGCCGACTTATATCTTCTCATTGTTACGTTAGATAATTGGATTCCTCATTCAAAAGAAGTTATCAGTATGCGGAAGCCAAATCAACTATCCTGAAAAACAAGTCCAATTCAATCCAGACAGAATACAATACAAAGTCGGTAATTTATGCTGATATCTGCAAAGTATAATATTCAACGGCCTGTGGTCAGTGTATACGTGAATATCATCCGAATGTCCTATTATTATTTCTATCTTACTGACTCAGTAGGCTGGTTAACTGGTGGTATCACTTTCAACTCCAGCAAACGATTTAATTTTTATTTTTTCTTCGAATGTCTGAAGGAAATTCTGTCGCAGGTAACTCAACTGGTACAAAAGTAACAGTTACGGACAGACCAATAGTTCCTGACATACACTCCAAAAATGAATAAACTTACAGAGTAGTACTGTTCAAACAATCGAAACTTCTCGAATAAATGAACAAAACTCACATGAAGGTAATTTGCTAAATTCGTGGTATGCGAACTGAAAACTAGTGTGGAATCTTCGTCTGCAACTGACCATTCCTTGGATTGTTAATCGACAAACTTGTTCTCTCCAACACTTGCGTTTTTCCTCCATTCCACATTCGTAGTTGAGTATCACAGGGTTCGATGTTTGAAGTCTGACGATAGCTAGCTAACAGGACACTGAAAGATGCACCAGACTGCAATTCACGTAGCCGTCTTTTGCCCTTAACCAGAAGCTGGGCGTAAATTTCTCTTGATTCAGCAGCATCCGTAACACTAATCAGCATGTATTGAATGTCCGACTTCTCATTCATCGATTTCATGGAAGGTGACTAGCATTGCTTGATGAAATGGCTCTCCTTTCGACATTTTATAGAGATTTTTCCAAGCTGCAGACACTACTGTTTCTGTCGTTCATTAACACCACGGCAAACCTGACAGGAATATATTGTGAACCACACTCGTGCTCGGCCAACCGCACTGAGATCTGCTGTCTTCTCCACTAAGGATTTTCATTCTCTGCTCCGCTGCTTCGCTGCTATAAATGTCAACTAGGTACACGTTACCTGTCTCACGTTCAGCGGTCGCTTCGTCACTATAGCGTGGTGAAAGCAGAAGATCGTTTAATCACATGTAGCACCGTTCTTCACACTCCTGTGAAAACTGCAAGTTCCAGCCAGCTCCTCCAGTATCCCCAAATATTGGTGGACAGGTTGTTTTTGATAACGGCTTCACTGAAAAAAATCGTTCATGCGTTCCACTCGTCTGGCCAGAATAACATCCTTCTAACTTACTAGTCACTGTACTCAGATGATGCTAATCGTCATGATCATTAAAGGTTAAGTTCATCAAAATCTGTTTGCCTCAACCTCCAACGCAATTGGAACACCAATTGGTACTCTTTCAATTTCTCAGACAAACTGGCTGGTACATCAAAGTCATCAAACTTCTGTTTGCACATCTGCTATGCTTCAGGGAAACGGCTGTCCTATCACATCCAAGGACTCAAGAGAAAAGACTGCAATCGCACTCGATGAGCCGATTTGGAAGTGAATAGCGTGGGTTTTTCTCGGTTCTGCGACACCACGTCACGTACTTGGTCACTGTATCGAAAAAAGATACAACGATAGTCTGAAGGGCGTGAAACAATATCAGTTTATTAAAAAAACGACACTCTTTTTATAAAGAAACTACAGTGTTTACATTATTCATTAAAATCAGGCAACAGGTTGCGTTGCTAATGAACAGTTCGTTGTTACTTTCAATGGTATTGACTCAAATGACTCGGCTGTTTACATCTAACACGTTTTCAAACAGATTGTTTTACCTACCATCTCTTATGAACAAAATCGACATGTCGGCCGATGACCGACCGGGTTGGCCGCGGTCAATCGGCCGACAGCTGGTGTGTGAGCTTCCGTTGGTTGAAAGTTCTGCATTCCGGAAATTGCTGCAGTTCAATCTTATGGAGTGTAATGGGTGAGATGCAAACCTAGGAATCGAACTGCTAACTGAATCAGGGTTAACGCTGGACTTCAATTCGCAAGCACTGATAATGAAGTACAGGTCATCCACGAATGCGAAAGTAGGCACAATTCTGATTAGCAATATGCAAGTGATACCAGATTTTGACTTCATTATAAGCGTACGACAGAAATAAGTACAACCTGAACTACAACTTTTTTGACAGTCTAATAAGCAGCGTTACTCAGTTCCGTCCACGTAAAGCGAGAATGTGTTTTTGTTGTTCTGGAACTGGCCTCCTATCTTGTGTTTTGAAGACGTTAAATTACTGTGCGTTCATGGCCATCGAATAGGCACCATGTATAGTAAAAACAACGACCGACAGTTCGCCGAATCAGCTTATTTTCGAAATTAATTCACTAAACGTCCAAATGGGTATATGATCGAAAAACATCTGTATTCCTCTCAGTGAGCCAATAACTGAGTAAATATTAGAGCAGTCTCGCCAAAAAACAGGTCAACGTCTCTCAGTCCTAATCTAGCGCATAATGCGATTCACATTAGCAATGTGCCCAAAGTGAAACACGCCTCGGAAACTGTCAAACCGAAGTCCTTCGAAGCTGAGCAAGAGGTAAAAACTAGAATAATATAGATCCCCACGGGATTTTTACCATTATTGTGCGACCAACAGGGAAATCATCAGTAAAGCAACTATTCTGCTGTTAGCTCGCAACACATTCTCAACCTACGATGCAGAAAATAATTATCAATCTTATTACTTTCTCCGAGTCAAACGTTAAGATAACACAGTCGCAATGCCATCCTCTTTAATCACGATGCATCGACGAATAATCGATACGTTAGTGTGAAAATGAGGATAGACGATCAAACACAATGAATATGTGCGAGCTTTCGGCAAAACCAACAGCAGATGTGTGACAGTATATCGATTGTTAGAGTGTTTGAGATCATTGACAAGCCTCCAGGTCAACGAAAATTGCACAGTGCTTTCACTCACAACTCAAAGCAAATCATTATCAATTTATGTGTGAAAAGGTTACTGGTGAGTAGTCGAGGTACCGGTTAGAGAGTCTACTTGAATGCGAAACCTGCGAACAACTGTGGATAATGTTCAACTTGAAATATGAGAATAGAATAATCAGTTCAGATCCGTCTCGTTTGATCGTAATTATGCCTCAATGACGACAAAAACGTAAAGAAAATTCTAATACGGTGATGGCTTCTACTAAATATCCACTCAACACAAACCGATAAATCCAAACATCTGGAGGCCTGCTTCAGTTCGTTTATGGATGGTTGAGTCTCACAAACAAAAAGCGGCCAAGCGAACAGCACACTAGTTTTGAGGAGTCTGGTTTAGGACAGCTGTCTGCAGGTCCACGTGAAACAAACGCACACCACAGGAGAGCTGGAACGTGTGAGCAACAATATTCAGTGGCATCCATTTGTAACGAAGCGAAATGTTCCTGATTGTCTTTGATCACCAACACCGTGTATCACGTATTTTCAGAATATGACGTTAATCTCTCTCTCTCTTTCTCTGTCGGCGATACAGTGAAGGTGAATTAGACGAGCTGGTTTTGGATTTTAACAGGGTTGGCGGGTATGACAAAAAGACGATCGTAACAGTAGGATAAGCACCACACAATATGATCCACGCTTGCGTCCGCAACTACCCTGAACAAGCTGACATGGATGCACCATAAATTAGCGAGCATTCAGCCAGAAAATGGGACGAAAACTATGTCTGGTCAATCTTAGGAAGAATCTCAAAACAATGTACTGACTGAACGGTAATCCCTAATTAATTACCTTCTTCCATGGACGACGGTTTATGATTCCGTCGCCATCCAGTCCTAGTCCAGGCCTAGGTAAAGCAAAAGCCTCACAGCTCATATACACTCATGCTGTTGCACAGCAGCAAATGCCGGATGGCAGAGTACTGACTAGTCCGTTATTTGTCCGAATCTCTCTCAGCCAATACCATTTTTACCTCAACATGTAACAGTTGAGAGATCGTCGGAGGGTGCGAACGAGTCACTCGATCTGTCATAACACAAGGTAACTAGAGCTCCATGCTATAAGTCGCATTATACAAATCACAACTTGACGGTTCTTGGAATGTAAAGTCGTGTTGCCCGCTGTATAGTATTCAAATGGATTGATTTCAAAGAGAAGCACTTACACTGAAGAAGCCCTCCCATACTCCTTAAAACATGCTTTTGTTGAAACGAGATGCCATACATCAATTTAGCGGTACATTTCACTGGGAGATGCCGTCAATATTCTCTACTGTATCAGCAGTCGATGATGACAATAGTTCAAGTGCGATGAAAATGAACCAGTTAAAAGGGAGAATTTATAAATAAAACTGCTGTCATTGCACACTTGGAATGAGAAATTATGGGCTTACTTCCACGACGCGGTCCTCCGCCTACTGCTCGTGGTCAGATTTGGAAAATATCGACAATGAGAAGGCGAAATAAGTCCCTCTAAAAGCCGGTCGCCCTGCAGCTCGTTGAAAAGCTTCGCAACGTGAAACGCGATCGTTACATTCATTAACGCAGACTAAGATTTAAAATGTGCAGCTGACCATCGCAAATTTGTTTAGCCTAGTAGAGAAACTAGATACTTGTCTTGTGAACCAAGAACGCGGGTGACATGAAGATTAGTTATTCAGGAGAGCAACACGTGGGTTATGCGTTTCAACAAGACAACAAACAAAAACACTCATCTGCGTACGGTACCGGCCCAGACCGTCACGGCTGCCACAGACGTCAATGCTCAGTTCCTTTACGTACCAAGAACCATTTCATGCGATGCTGCACTCCAATGTTTCTTCTTGTATTTTTCCTGCGGCTACTTCGATGTCAAAATATATGCTCTGGTTCCACTACTGAATAGCAGTGGTGTGAGTAGTATAGCATGATCGCTCCTCCTCACTACACTAGTCCTCCGTTAAGCGCAGGCGTCAGAGAAAAAGGTTCATGTGAAGAGCACCAAGTAATCATTACCAAATGATAGTCACTGTATTAAAGGTGTTGCCACGTGCAGTAGGACAACGAACGTGGAGGTAACAAACAGACGTAGACAGTGGCATGTTGGAACAAAACCAAAACACTGAGCTACTAAACCTCAGGAGCCTATGTTGATATGACCACGCGCGGCAAAGCAGTGTTCGCCTCAACGGGAATAGCATGAAAAGAATGATATGCGTAACTACTTGGCTTAGAACTGCATTACATTGTGGGTTCAGCCCGCATTGGGTAGACAACATGAACGTCGCCGGTGTATACACATGTATTCCACTATCGTTAACGGCTTTTGCAGACACCCGTTCAACAAAAAAAGTACAACACATCTTTCCACCATCGAAGCCTAACGAGAAGTGAACTTACGAATTTGAAATAAGTGAAGCAGAATCAACCTAACGCAGCCCAATTTCACTACTCAGTAACGTAAAATTGCAAACCAGTAGGTTTGGTAACTTCACATGAGGTGGCACATAACAGTAGTTGGAACTATCTGATAGTTTAAACAGCCCACTTGAGACTGCGTTCTCTGTCGAAACAAGTTCAAAGTATTAACTTCCGGATAATTACGTACATCCTCGTCCAACCACGGCCAGAAGCTACACACGACGTAACATGCGGCTGCCCTTCCATGCACACCCACCAACATAAACAGTCGAAATTCAGAATTACCCACTTCAAATAAGCACGCGCGCACAAGCGTAGCTCAACTCCCTTCACAGAACACGACTGAATGTGCACACGCCCAAAACTTCGCATTTTCCAACCGGTCTAAACATTAGCATCATCGATACAATCATTATCGTTCAGCGGCCTCGTTCATACCGAAACGGTATATCAATTTACAGCGATCGATCACCTACAGGCCTAATCCACAACACAAACCCGCGTCATTGATCGCCCGGTACCACAGTTGACTTGACACAGTCACAAATGAAGAATTGCAATCAGAAAATAACTGCATGAAAACTTAAGAAGACGCAAACATACCCACGAAATCGCAAACGTATCGAGAATAACAATGTTGAAAAACGCTCGACATAATCAGATGCCTACAAAAGAACGTTGATACAATTTCGGTAAGAGAACGCTAGCGTACTTTCAGGCGCAAGATGTACCAGAGATTGGAAAATATTTACAAATCAAATTAGCTGTTGGAAACATACGGTGAACTGTCCGTCCTGCAAAAGCGCAAATGACGTACTAAGTTGACCGATTTCAACTGTGTTAGTGACAATACGCTCATCAGTTTTTTATGATATTCCAGCAGTGTGCTTTCGAACCCTAATATGTTCGTTGCATTGTACCGAGGCATTAATAATAATACAGCTCGCCAGCGTTTTCGGAACGGCCGAATCAAGCTCACCTAACAACATGTTTATTTGGGCTTATAAGATTATTTGGCAGAACGCGGTGAAAAAAAGTTGTGGAACAGAGGTGAATGAAGTAATCGCCGTGAGGCCTTTTGTTCCTTTTAACCACAGTCGCTATGGCGTCCAAGCCTATAAAAGCGTATGAAAATTCATGGCATTCCTCATATACAAACGTAATACTTAGTGGAAACTTAAATATACATTGAAACATATGGATGTTTTGTGCGACCATAATGTGACATCGGGAAAGCTTCCGAGAACGTGTACGATATCCATGTTAACGAAAAAACGAAACCAAGTTAGGTAGACCAGTTTTGTCAATTCATATAGGTCGCATTTGCAATCACATGACAGTAGAAAGTGTTGTGCATGCGAGAATGAAACAAGAAACTTAGAATCACAGCCGCCGTATGAATATGAACAGCGTGAAAGTGGAATTAAAGCAACCTACAAATTTGTTGCTCATGAAAACAAAGACAAAGGGATTGGACGAAGAACGCGTACAGCATGATGAGGAACACAAACAATGGGGAAACAATAA
Source organism: Paragonimus kellicotti (assembly GCA_014220965.1). Lineage (NCBI taxonomy): Eukaryota > Metazoa > Platyhelminthes > Trematoda > Plagiorchiida > Troglotrematidae > Paragonimus > Paragonimus kellicotti. The sequence goes on from LOND01024263.1 coordinate 8,054, forward strand.
AACGGAATATCGATCGGCACGTACGAATGCGAGTACGCAGACGAGGTAGTGAGTGATAGACGAATAACCGCCGATATCGTACATTGTGGATGCATACCGAAAAACGATATCGTTTAGAGACAGCACCGTTCGCAAGGTGTGTGTACAGATGCGAAGAATTTGTACTACACTACTGCAATGTAAACGAATGTGGTAGACAGAATCGGAAGCGATTCGACTACCACAATAGAACGCGCGAACATGTGCAGATTCACATGCTTTGGAAGCACGTTGGACAAAAGAGGATAGCGATTAATGGCTAAGGAATGCACAATGCGGAACACTGTTTGAGCAAATGAGAAACAGAACGAACACGGGAACGTATGATGAGACAGAATGCCACATGATGGATAGTTGCGGAAAGCCTATGAGGCGAACATTTACTTACGAGTTCAAATCATACAATAGTAATGTACTCGAGGTAGTTGACTGGTGATGACGAAACAATGTACAACGTCATTGGAAGTTTTCTCGTTTGAAAACATGAGATCATTAATGGAAGGATAAACACGGAAAACAAAACAGCCCAAAATTCACAGTTTGGTCAGAGGATGACGGTGCTGTTGTTGAAACAAATCAGTGCTAAACTGTTGTTGATGTTCAACTGTAGAGATTGCATTTGGCCGCAAATGGAGTGAATGTTGATTGAATAGCAACTCCAGCTCGGCGGCAGCAGCTGCAGCGTAGTAGGAAGCCGCGGCCGCAGCTGTTGGATCCTCTAATTCCGATGCCGGGTTCACCACAGACGACCAACTATCTGAAGCCAGAGATAGCTGGACGTTGGTGGACTGGGCCGGACAGTACTGTGCTGAATGCAGATGCAGTGGATGAACAGTAGAAACGGCTGGTATATTGATCGCAGCTAGTTGCTGATGCTGGGATTGTTGTTGTTGTTGCTGCTGCTGTTGTTGTTGCCTTTGTTGTAGCTGGAAGTACATCAGATTGTGATACGCAGCTGCCGCCGCATGAGCCGCGGACAAGTGACGCGTTGACTGCGTCTGCGAATCAGCATGAGGAATTGAAAAGTGAGGTGGTTGGTTAAGGAAAGTAGCTCGGTCAGAGGAACTAGTCGAGTTCAGACCTGGCGAACCACAAGGTACCTGCTGGTATGAATTGTGGGGAATGCATTGTTGTGGGATGCGCTGGTACTTTTGTAGCGAATGAAGGTGTTGTTGTTGCTGATGCACAGAAACTTCATTGAATACTGAAGGCTAGAAGATAAAGAAGTAACAAGATAAATGGCGGAAATTCAGAGACGACAAAATTTAGAATATCTGAATTGTGGACATGACAGGCAATAAAACTTACCGCGGGTGAAGGGAAGAAGCGAGCTGATGGGATGTCTTCCTGTTTAACCATAGGCTGGACACGGCCGACCGGAACTGTTGAAAGTGGGGAATGAAAAGTATGCGCAGTTCGTTGCTGAAACTTCGTTATGGTTTCTAACTATTTGCATACAGGGTAAAAAACTAGACAAATTCACATAACAGGAAAAACGGATAAACATTGTGTGTGCTTACGGCTGTCATGTGATAGCTTGTACTCTATACCCAAATGCAAACTTCCCTCCTTCAAGAGAGCACAAAAGGCCCTGAAGAACAGGTGATCGCGAATAACGAGCGACGGCACTATTAGAAGATAGATTTACGTCAGGGTGGCCGGATATCTTATAAAATCCCATAGGCTCTGTGATGGATTGTCATGGCTCACGCCGCCCCACCAAAAAATAATGTGTAATGCGTCTAACGAGAACACATGGTCTTCCGGATAACGTGCTATTCGCCTAGCGTGCGAATAATGCGTATGGTCACCGCAAACCCTAAGAGAACACTGTGAAAAACGCACAGGCCACCAAGGAGGTCGGCGACCACAACACATACGAAAGGTGCATCGGGTTTTTGGAACGACAATACCTCATTCGAAGGGGATGAAAGCCGATCTTATCGTCATCCTCGGTAAAAGTAAGTAGGTCATTTACTCTGACATGGTAGATCTGTCAAGCTAGATTCGGCTCCTCTGAGGATCATCCAATTACCGAACTGCTTCCGCCGCAACCATGCGCAAAGTACACTGGGTATCGCGGGTGGATGGAATGCAGCCTGAAGAGTCCCGAAGTAATACCACTGGCTAACCGAAAGAAACCCTACCTATCTTCTAGTCACCACTGAAGTTTGACATCTTCAATGTTCGAACATATGCGGATATATCAACAGGTAGATCTGGCACGTACTTTGGAGACTTCTGCCATTGAAATATGTTGTCCTGCCGAAAATGGCTTCAAAATTGAAAGGTTGTAATATACCTTTAATCTCCGTCAGCCGACTAACAATACATACTTACCTGAAGACCCAACGACTTAAGCCATTGGCCAGGCTTGTGACAGAATTGCGTACGACGCCTGCAAATCATCGAAACATGGTTGGGCTCGCCAACACGGGGGTGTATATTCAAGGTGGAGCCGGACCTCGTAAAGAGTCTGCTGATTTTCCGGTAAATGTACGTAGAAACATCCACACGCGGAAATGGTCGCGAATGTGGATATCCCACCGTGCTGCTCACGATGTCCTACTGGGTTCCGATAAACATGATGAGATCGGTGCCGAACAGTGATTGTCCCTAGTGTCCATGAACGTTAATGGAGCGCTGCTCTGTTGCCAGATCGTGTCAGTTCCACAGGGTACAAAACTTAACCTTTTGTGCGAAACTCAAACTTAACAATGACACGGACAAAATCCAGTCACAAAACATGCAGTCAGACTGGCAATTGAACCTTACACCAGTAGAAGGGAGAAGATTACAGCACGCGCCCAGTACCGAGTGGGTTGAAATCCCACGTGAACAGAGTTATCGCAAAACGTCATAACAGCCGGCGAAGGCTCCTACCAAACTGACCAGGACCCGGCGTCCAATCGCACGTAACATTTTTCGAAATAGAACAACACGGTTCGACAAGGCCACAAAGCTGAGAAATGCCATGGGCAACTTATAGTTTTTGTGTCACAGCTCTGTAACGTCACGAAACAGTCCACGAATGGTGTGGCAAAACTTGATGTGTAGGCTTCGTACGCTCATCAGACTTAGTTAGGGCAAGTCTTCAAAAGGTTTTAGAATCCACCCCTAGATTCCGGGTGCTAATTGTGAGTCACCTGAAGTAGATTCTTCTATGTAGTCGTGCTGGGATAAGACGAACGATCAATACGTTGTTGGGTGACACTCGGGCACCCAACTTAGGCAAATACAATAAGGACGTCCGAATATCGATTGTAAAGATTTTCGCAGCTTGTTGAGGTGAACAAATACACACGAAATACAAGAAAGCCCACCGGGGCAATTAAGTGGCTTATTTGTGATCGCGGTAGCGAGTGAGTTGCGTAATCAGGTCAGGGAAAACTGCAGCAAAACTTGACGGTAATTGGCAGAGCAAACACAAGCCACTGTGTACTACAGTGAAGTTGAAAACTATCACAGACAGTCCAGCAGCGGTCCGGTGACAAAGAAATCCACGACGAAATACGTCTTATCGATATCCATAAGTTTAACCATTCATGCAATATGTAGGAACGTGTGCGTCATCAGACGCCGCTGTTCTTATCATATAACCCACGGCTTAAATGACGTAGGTTGAATACAAGTGATTCCTTGTTCTGGTACTTCTTCTGTAGTGTGCTTCCCTTGGGATTCCTCTCATAACTTATCACAAGATTAATGTAGCCCATATGTCGAAATCGTTAATGACCAGAATTCGCACCACAATGAAACGTTTGGGGCATTACTAAAAAACGACCGAAGGTCAATGTCAGGCATTTTATCATTTAAGGCGTAAATAAAGACCGTAGACTATCCACGTATGGAAACCTTGGTGTCGCTTAAACCATCTTTATGTGTCAGTTTGCGAAAGAACATATAGCGACAACTCATCACATACAGCAGTTAAACTATAGCTAACATCACCTACTACAGATGAAGAAAAAAACAATTTGTGGTTCAAGTTTTCCTGATTCTGCTCAAAAGATACACTATTCTCTATGTCAAGCACACTAATGGGCTCGAACTCCCGATGAACATAGTTGTGACTTTCTCTGACCACTTTTGCCGTACGTTCATTCACTACCGACAGTCATGAGCCTGACCAGAGGGTAATGTGGCTAGAGTAGCTGATGCACTAAACACTCAGTTGTGCGTGACTGAAATATCGCAGACTGCGAAACCTAGCCAACTTACAGGTCGAAACACTCCGAAGTATACGCTATTGCACGTGCGATCAACCCAATGAATATAAGCCAAGTGACAAACAAAGATGGTCACACACAAGTCAGTTCATGTCTTTGTCGCGAACAGGTCACGTTTCCTAATCATACAACCAACCAGATTGTAAACAAACACCGCATATCCTTTCTTTCGGTGACGATCGGGCATCAGGTTGGCGCCACAGATGATGCATGTTGTTAAGGCGTTTGTTATCCTCATTGAGATCTCATCACCAACATCAAAAACGCGTAAAATAGCACTCAATCCATGTATACGAAAGTATCTATAGTTTCAAATGGATTTCCTGAAGTAGAGAACGTGGGAGTGGGGCTACCCCAGTGCTGAAGTAGTCCGAAGATGCAAAAGGTATTTCATACAGATCCGTACGGACAGTCACTGTGTTTGACAAGGTGATGTTATGCACATAATCCGCGCCAGTCAACATAATGTAACGCGAAAACCTAACACCAAGCTCACTGGATTCTTCGAGCACATCTTTCATGACCGAATTGAGCGGGAGAGAGAAGATCGGAAACACGCGGCGGACGACAACGGAAGTGATGAACACCCGAAACAGTTGTTTATAAACGCTAACCATACTTGCAGAGTAAATAAACAATGGTCTTAAGGAACTCACCTATTTTTCCGGAGCCCCTTTGCGAAGGAGACAGTTCCAGATTTTAATAAAATATGGCCAGCAGAATCGAAGGCCGCTTTCAGATATAAAAGGACATGATCGCTGACTGTATATAAATGTGGTGATGTTCTAAGATCCGTAACAGATGACAAGTCAAAAATCAGTTGCTTTGTGAATTTCTGCGTAATACCAGCTTGGTTCTCCTCGGTTGCGTACATGGTACACTGATAAGCAGTGATAATTCCGCCGTGCTCGAATACTGCTGGGTTATTGCATTAGAAAAAATTACAGATGAACTGGCTGATCATTTTACGAGTAAGAACAATTTTTGTCGTTCCAGTGACTGAAAATAGTCTTACTTCTTGAGCACTCCGGATGCAAAATTAACGCCCGTCATTAGCACGTGATGCTATGACACCTCTTTTGAGGATAGGAATGACGACCGATACGCAATAAGCAAGAGGCGCCCAGTCAGTTTCTAGTTTGGAAAGGAGTGTGGTCAGTTCATGCGATAACCTACCGCCATCTTCGAAAAGGCTCGTATAAATAATCAGACCTAAAAAGTTTTGTAAGGTTTCAACGTAAAGCCACTTAGGAGTCTGACGGAGGAAAATAGAAAATGTCACAACCAAGCACAACAGAATAGGCTGGCCTTGGCCAACTGAACTGTGCCCAGCCCATCAGTCAGACCACTGCAACAAGCTGTAAATTCGACAGCCAACTTTCCGCAGGAACACTGGAGTAATCATGAGTCAGGAAAAAGAGAATTCGGTTAGTCTCTGACGAAAACACTTCTCCAATTTCTATACTTCGCCTATTCAAGTAGGCCTCGCGGTTCACACGCAGACTGATCTTGAATCTATGTCTTACACCACTGTAACCATTACTGTATTGGGAGTCAGGAAGTGATCAACTGACAAGTGTTCACAAGTTCTGTCGAATCGAATCCACTTCATGTGAGTTGTATCTACTAGTACAGCGAGTTTCGTTGTTTGGGTTCGCATCACGCACGCCAAATCATCAAATGGTATGTTGTGCCTCATCTGCAGGCGTTAAACTGCGCTAGATGCGACAGCCTGATAGCTATTGAGAAGTTCGGTCTAAGTGAGTGTGTAATGAGGAATAAGCAATGAAAATAGGAATTGTGCTTTCATTGTGAAGACAACGCACGCTAATAGTGTTTAGAACGACCACTTCCTCTAAGTTCTCGCGCCAGTCAGAACATTAGAAAAATCACATTCAATTTCAAAACCAACATTTGTGCCAACAACTTGAAACGATACTAGCTGTGAACATTACAGGTTACAATAGGGTTCTCGCTATTGCTAACCGCACCTAGGTAGAGAGGGAAATCCGAGGCAAACTGGCTTACGAATTTGGATTCAGACATTGTCACGCATGCTACCACCGCCTAAGCTCAGTTAAAACTGACTAACCGAAGAAAAAGTACTCAGCCAGACCAAGAGAGAGAAAATACGAAAAATTGTTACTCACTTTTCTTATCCGATCGAAGACTTGAGATGCAAGAAACTGTAGAAGACAGGCTGGCATCGATATGAGGTTTGCAATCGCTGAAAGAAAATTAGATCATCGATGGGCAGATCAGATCATTTACCAAAAGGTTTGCAACAAGTAAAACAGAATCAGAACCCACTCCAATAAAACTTTGAAATGACTTAGGACAGTCTCGTGTGAAGTTCACTTGTGTCAATACTGATCATCATAGACAGCAACACATCAGTGGTTTCTCACTGATGCGTAACTGGCACACAACCATGAAGTAAAAAGGAAACCCCGTACAGGAAGAGAAAAAAAGAAGGGAGAAGAAGGGACTTGACCACTAAAAATAACTACGTTTTTAGTCAAACGTTCAACATCAAGGTACCTACAAGTTGCAGACAAACAACCGAGCTGTGACAGCCTCCTTACGGTCTTCACCGCCACTCGTCATTGAGTGAAATTTCTTCACAGACAACTCGGCCGAACAACGACAACATTCACGCCACTGAGCTCGATTAGCCGCCATCTCACCTAACGTCTCAAGCCACCGACTCTGTGAGTCGCGAGGGCCCCAGCCCGGGAGACGAACCCGACCTACAGTAGCCAACCCCTTCGTAAACGATTTCATTTGTCTACGCCAGGTCATCATCTGTCCACCTCGCACCTTGCGCCAGTCGGCCGCAGCGTCGGCAAAGAGTGCTCGGTGTGGCAAACGACTAGCTGGCATCCTTAGTACATGACCTAACCATCTAAGTCTGTGCAAATGTAGCGACTGAACAAGAAGAACTCGTTTGACAATCAGTGCCAAACACCCGCTTCCTAACCTCCTCGTTGCTTACTCGCTGGTGCCACCCGATACGAGCGATTGAACGCAGACATCGGTGGTCAAATACCTGAAGACGGTTCACGTCCTCTACCTCTGAGTGGCCAGGTTTCGCTGTCGTAAAGTAATACAACCCTCACTGTCGCCCTATATGCGCAACCCTTGAAAGTGACAATTTAGTTGCGCTTAATGTGAGGTTAATGGCGAAATGGACAACAAAATCACCCCGTACGCATAAAGAAGGGAGTTAAAATTCCGATGGGGGCAAGAATATTTAATATTACTGAGCCTCAACTGTGAAGAATCAGCTCCAACACCCATTTGAATGTGAGATTTACGACCGAATGGATGTTCAAGAGTCATTGCTTAAACATGAGGTTGCAAATCTTTCACTAAAAAATCCAATCATGAATCTAGTGGCAATCGCATACGACAAGATAGTGCTTATCTCATATCAGGAACCCTAAGAAAGAAAGAAAGAAAGAAAGAAAGAAAGAAAGGCACAGTCCCCGAATGATAGTTTCGGGTAAAAACCTAGATTGTGCGTGGTTGTGAACGACAGCTCAAGTGTACACACTCCTGATCAAATATGCTATTAGCGTATACTATCTAACCATATCGGCAACTTCACATTTGCCTGTTAAGACGCCGACTTGGTTCTGAGTCTGAACAAGCAGCTGTCATGCAGACCATAATCTCACGAGTATAAAGGAGTTCGTCTACTTAGATTCCACAGTTCACAGCAACTTCTCCCGCGATGACGAACAAAACCGGCACATCAGCAACGGTAACAACGAATTCCCACAACAGCAATAACTCCGGGCTGCGTCTTGCGGTGCGAACCAATTCGCTCATCTGCTGCATTCAGCAGGATAGATGGGCAAAAATATGCCACGGAAGACCTCTCCCTCACTGTCTAATTCGAGTGAATTTAACTTCTAGTCACGATTATTCCTCTACATATCCTGAAACAGACGCCAGCACTACCCCCCAGTAAGTCTGATCTCTGGTGATCTAGTCTTTGACAACCACTGGCCATTGCTCATATCGAACTCCCGCACTAATACAAGCGCATTCTAAAACATTCAGATTAAAGGATTGCTCTCATTCAGACAATACATTTACTGGAAGTCAACGTGTTGTGTTTAAAATACTAAAATTCAGGAGAATAGCCATCGATGCTGACTACATGATACTGGTTGTACACTGCAGGTTACTCCAAAGCCGCGGCCATTAATCAGGTTGGGGCACAGTCTACAGCCACATTGGTGAATGTGATTACCTTCAGCGAAGAATCTATTTAGCGTGTTCCGTTAAGGCAACTTTAAGAGAACAAATCTTCCGACATCTGGTAATGATGTACTCATACTTCAAATGACTGGAATGGCGACGCTGCGAAGAACGCCTGTTACTCGGATCTGATTATTCTACTGAGGTCAACGCGTGGTTGCCATAGTCAGTTTTGAAACCGGTATCAACGTCCACGTCGGTCGACTAGGCCACACGGGGACTAACCAAGGAGCAGGCTGCAGGATGGCATCACGTCACTCGAAAAACTATGAGACGTTGTTGCAACCGTCTGCACAGCACAGGCTACTTTCGGCCAACACTTATACTGTCTCCGGTTCACTTCTTGCGTCTTGCATCTCCGGATCCGATCTCGCCTCATACAGCCTCATACAGATAGCTGTAGGTGGCGCGACCGGAATCAAGACCTTCAATCTCACAGGAACACGGATCTAGATTTAGACCGTGTGCACGCACTGTCACTTCATTCCTAAGTTCACTGGATAACGGTCTCAGTGACCGTGACGAATAGCGGATTTCAAAAAATTGGCCATGACAGCGGCAAGGCATGTGTAAAAAACAGATCTGGAATGTAAGCTCATAAGTTCTAAATTTGTAGACCCTGGTGGGTACTGGACAAGCAGTTCGTATGCGATTCGGACAGCAGGTACTACGGCGTATGCGCAGTAATCCGCGAGTTTACTGAACATTGGAGTGCCGAAAAGTCCTTAAAACTACTAGACGTTAGGTGGAATGCTCCTTATGGCGGTTCGTGCAACTATTTACGACGGTAGATCAATGAAACGCCGAGCCATAGCATAATCGTGCAGTAGGAAGCATGGAAAGCTGGGCGAATAAACGATAAAAGACACTTCCGCGCAGGGACCACCGGTAATGTCACGCTAATCCGTACCACTAGCCTGAGGCGCTCATCCGTTGTGGACAGATGGTATACGCATCTATAAGTACATGTCAAGGTCCTGAGAGAAACGCTTCGGGAAACACGGTAACCGACACCCTGTATCGAATGTGTTATCGCCACGCCTGCATTGTCCTGCCCGAGCCAATAGACTTAGAACCACCTACAAAAATTGAGATCTGCAGCTGTATCTCGGCTCACAGACACAATAAGACTGATGATCTGAAAGAATTAGTGACGATACCAATCAAACTGTTGATGCATCTATTCGATTGTTGTGAATGATGCGGATAGTTACGAGTCACTCTCAGAAAAGGTCCAATGAATAACAGTGAACATACCAGGAAGGGATCAGAGAGCTATTGTGAAAAACAAGAGAATTGCGTTGGCCAGTCATAACTAGGACTCTGGCGTCCACCACATCTCGTTGAATCACTGGAGGCATTTTACGAACGTAACGTCTAAAGAAACCATTGATTTTTCATTGATTACGGTTACTTGAATGATGTTAATCTCGGAATGTCACGAGCATTTGAAGGAACTAGTATTGGCATAGATATACGATGTAAACTTTAAAGCTGTTGAGAAAATCTATCGTCGAAAGGATGGAGTCTTAATGAGCCCATTGCTAGATACTTCGTTGGCTGATATATACAAACGAAATCGACCTTGTTGCAGATGTCAGTGTTAATGTTGATTCCCTATCACATATAGCTAACACAGCTCACAGGGATTTGGAAACCATTATGAAAACACGGCAGGATAGAGGACTAGACTTTCTTGAGATTGTGCTATCGACACATGCAGATGGATCAGTTCAACCAAGCAGGTACAGGCAGAGAATATGAAATGGTCAGTATGCTCATTTTCACAGTTTCATACTGGTGAGGAATAAATGGAACTTGAGATGCGTAGTAGATCAAAATCGTAAAATTAGTAGTGAGAACACGCTGAACAGAAAGACTTGGATTTCATTTAATACTTTCCATGTTAATTGATACCCCGATAAGTCCACAGTATTCCTTTTTGACTAGTGATAGATCCGGAGCATTATCCTCATGGTGGTAATACCGCATCAGCATTGGCGAAGTTCGCCGACGTGTTTGCCGAGGAAGTCTTCAATTCCCCAAAAATATCGTTTTATTTGCCTTGTAAATGGCCTAACACTACTATTACTACTTTAGGTAACCTTCAAAGTTGGCAAGGATATGTGCTTCTCCGCCTTTTACGAGTGTTCTCAACCATTCGTTGCTATTTTTGGCATCCCGCCTACACGCTCGTCTTCTGATTGGGGCCTCGTTGTATTGTCTGGACTTTTGTCTGGTCCATTTTTCGACCTTGCTTTCTTATTGGTCACAAACTCTATAAATATGAACGAGTTTGTGACCATGTTGTCTTCGGACTGAGCGACACAATAAAGCTCTGTTTGAAGGCCAGTCTTCTTCCTGTCTTCAGGCACTAGTTTTGAGTGTTTCGGTTGGCTTGGTAGTTCCGAGTTAATCGTATATAGTCCGTCGTCCATTGTTTATTGCCGTTATCCGTCGTTCCGTCCGCCGCTGTCATTAACCACTGTTCTGTTATCTGTTATAGTCAACTTTCGCGCTCATAGACCATAGATCCCGTTGCAACAATGTCTTCGGGATAGACGGACTTTGTCAATCACTGAGCATAATGATACCGTCTCACAGAATTCGTTGGCTTGGGCACATCTTATGAATGCCAACTCACAGCTTACCAAGATGTGCCCTGCCTGGGAGACACGAATTAGGATTAAAAAAAGGCAGTCTGATAGCCAGCATATGTCCAGTGTTCGGAACAGGAGGCTGGCTTGAGTGGGGCATTCCCGGCCATCTGACTGTGATCCAAAGATCAATGAACATTTCGGACCGATAGTCTTTGCGTACACCAAGCTACTATTTATTTCCTTCTTACCTCTGTATCATTCTATTCTCTTAACCATCATCATCACCATCACCACAACGGTATTGAGACTGACCAGAAAATACAGTGGCTCAAACAGCCTCTCATCTTAAGAGTAAAGTGAAATATCCTAGAAAATCATGACCCATTTTCCCTTCCTAACTCTCGTCCGTTGTGGCGCGTTTGCCACATGAGGTGGCTCATCTGTGTTAAGTATAATATGATATAACAGTTTATGGCTGCTAACCGTAACCATTCAAACATCGACGTTTGTGAGCAACCGTACGCACCGGGCGGCATCAACGGCTGAACAGCAATCAGGTTGGGAGCGAATTTTGGCAATGATGAGCAAGCAAACTTGTTTGTTCTCCCTATAAGAATTATCAGAAATGAATCGTGGGGTCATGTACTATGGAAATCATGTCAGCCGCAACATCGAGTACTCTGTTCAGATGTCCAACTAGACTAGGATAAGGCACAAGGTGTACAAAGAATGATTCAACACACAGGAAGAAAGGCAGCTGCCAGTAGGTTAGCCAGCGAAGTTCAGGTCTGTCCCCTCGGCTAGGGTACTCGAGAATGACACAGGGTGGGTATAGGAAGTGAGAAGAGGTCGATAGGATTCAGTAGTGTAAATACTGTCGTTGTTTGCTTGAGTTCATCTTACATGACGTTCACTGCACCATTTAATAAGCTATCCATATTTTAAACAGAAATTTGCAAAGAAACGGCAACGCTTACGCCACTGGGATTGACCACCCGCCATCAACCCTAACGTCTTCGGCAAAACACCCCATAGTTCACAAGGCTGCCAACCTGACAGACGAACAGTAACAACTACTACTGCGACTACTATTACTAATCTAACAGTGGTCGTTTACACCCCCTTCTGACCACCTTGTACCTCAGGACAATGAGCAGAAGGCTCGGAAAAGTGTACAACATGGCAAACTGTGGGTTTGGTATTCTCGATACGACGTGACAGACCAAATCCGTGTCGCCCGTATTCGAACGAACTAAGCCGGTTGATTCTCACGATTTAAGACCGTTTCCAACTGTTTTCGCAGCCACCCAATGCGTTAGGTTAGCAGAAAGGCCGTGGCAGACAACTAATGTCTCAACGGGTCCACCTTGTAGAAGTAGGATAAACGGCTTTGAGTACGGTGTAATTTTAAAGTGACACTGAGGTTTCAAGTATCAAAGTTTAAAATGAAAAGTGATGGGCGAAGGAGAGACAAGGACGTCGAGCTAAATGTTGAATGCGAATGTGTTGAGATGAGGAAAATATACATAGATACCATCCCGATTGATCATGATTACCAGCAACAGCAGCCAACAGTTCCAATCAAGTGCGTAGTCGTCCCACGGACTCTGCGCCTTGTAAGATAGAGAGCAGTTCATAGTTGTGGTGTACAGCTTAGCATCATTGTGTCATGATCTGGTCACACTTTCAGCCGCATCAGTAAATCTAACTCACAAGCGGACGACCACCATAAGCATGGAAAATGTATACTTCGTCACAACAGACTAGCGTGGCTTTACGAACGGCACTTTCAAAGTAATTCAACAGAACTTTCAGAGAAAACAAACCGACCATAACAATAAACTTGGACAGCGTAGCAGGAAAACTACTAGAAAATAGAATAAAACTTTCGGCAGAAACAAAGTTCTATCATTCTTCAGTTGGCACGAGGGAAACAGGATTGCCAGTTGATAAGCATCTAGTCTGTTAGTACGAGATGGTGACCACGATGAAAACGGTGACGAGAAAGGCTATCTTACGCATTTTTGTCGACATCAGTTTTCTCCACTCGGTTGACAGTAAATGATTCCGGAACCGTTGTACTGGTGGGTACAGAACTTTGATCCACCGAGAAACGCTGCGAGTTGGACAAAGAACAAGTCACAGATACCGGAAGTGTTTGTTGCTCAGAGGTTTGATGGAAGTCAGTCGCTGCTCCAGTCCACTTCGTGTTCCCGGACTGACCTGCAAAAGGATATACGCAGTGTCTCGCTTGTGAACACTTCGCCAATACAAAACACATTTAGAAGAAATCTGCTCACCGACCAAAATATGGAAGTGTATTTTATTACTCACATAAAAGATGTTCCAAGCAGAATCACAAATTTGAAGATACCTTAATCGCCAGTTACTCTCTGCTGTATACTTCACTCACTGAAGTTTACAACTCAGCGCAAACGTCAAGGGTAGTTTCAGGAAATATACCGGAGGTGAGTCCATCTCAAGATGTATGGTGGTTTAGAATTCGCTGGAAAATCACGATCAGTTTCGTACTGTTGTTGTTTGTTACGTTTTCGTGTCCGATCACATATCTCATTAAATGAACGGCAGATAATGAAATCGCAAATCAGTTACCATGTTATTGTGTACAAACTTCGATTTCCCCCGTTCATGTGGTTGAATGTGTCTACGTCCACCGAATTCTGACGGGCAAACACGTACTACTCAAACTATCATACTTTGTAAGACCACAGGTGCCTGGGTTGTGGCCGGGAAGATGATCCTGTGAGCAATGCTGGGGCGCACCGAACAGCCGTTATACATCCCGCAAACTTCTGACGAATTAACACCGATGTACTTTTCCAAATAATAATTGTTTTCACCCAGTCTTGATGCGGCTACGCGACATAAAACACTTATCGGTACCCTCAATCGTTCTCACCAGTGACTGGAGGCATTCTCAGAAAACACTAGACAGAGCACTGGATCTTTCTCACATAATCGTTCTCAACATACGTTGACCAAAACACCGTGGGCCAGAACAAACTTACAATTAACTGTATACAACTTTTTAGGCGTCAAGCGGGTATGTTTGAAGCAGGAGATATGTGTGCCCGTAGTCAGCACCGTTACTGCCAGGCTCAATAAAAAATGGATAACCATGACCCACAAGAGTCTCGTGTTACTAAGCAAAATAAACTGAACTAATAGAAAATATAGACAAAATTAGATGGGGATGCGCACAAGACAATGAAATTCCATGGCGGACTGTCAGAAACCAATAACGCATGTGAGTAGAAAAATCACCAAGTAAACAATGAAATGGAACAAAAAGAACCGGACTGTGGATGAACATAAAACCTTTCACTCATCAGTTAATTACAGTTGCCGTGAAAGTACAATGTTGATATACATATAAACACTACAGCAAGTGCAATGTATGAGGCCCTAACACCACAGGCATAGAATAACAGACAGCCGACGTGGAGCACATGATTCCATAGCGAGGACAACACTGGTTCCCATATTAAATCATCTGTGGCAGCGTAACTGACTACCAACGAGCGCCGTTCTACGAACCACAGTCAGGCAACCACCGACTTCCATTTTCAAATACACAGTACCACCACAAACTGAGCTACAAAATGAAATAATAAGTACAACACACCTAGAACGTTCACACTGGTCGTGCCAATGACAGCCATTTGGCTAGGTATCCACCTGGATTGAGAGGAATGCCCAACCGCAGTCAGACCGTTAGAAAATGTCTCCGGGAGGGACTGAGAATTCGTTTCCGGCACAGCGTTAGTAATAAGATTGATGGGTAGTGCATCCGTACCACCGTGAATCTGCACGAAAGTTTTTGGAGATGGTGTCCGGGTAGAGCACAAACGGATTAGATTCGCTCTTTGTGCCTGCCTCTGTCGTAGAAATACCGGATAGCCGGAAGAAACATGACCGAATACTTGAGTGTTTGCTGACGGAGCAGTAGTCGAGTCCATAGGTTTCATCAGCCCATCAGAGAGTTCGGGTATCGCCGTACAGGATGGCGGATAGCCAGGACACTAAAATAAATTTAACACTGTCAGAGAAAGGGACGTGGTAGACACCAAACTATTTTCAAAGATTTTCAAAAGCAGTCTGGACACTGGAGTATCATCGAAACCAAAAATATAAACGGTTGAAATTTTTTTTTTGCCACATTTATTGTTCATAATTAACAAAAACAACAGCCGTCGCGTCAAATAATGTGATTAACGATCATCCTAACACTTCTAACAACACACCGTGACGAGACTTTAAAATGATCACAATTTACATTGGTTGATCTATCAGCAACCGTACTCTTTTCCCGATGCCAACTTATGCGTAACGGTATAGATGAATTATGTAAAACAACACAGGTGTATGAGCTGTCAACCATAAACAAGCAGCGGTAGACTCACAGCTTGATTAGCAGGCACTCGATTGACCGACAACTGATGTAGACTGAGCACCTGCCTGTGCTGATTAGGCTGGGCGAACACGTGATCCTGTGAATTTGAAAACGACGATTGTGCACTTCCTTTCAATGTAGAGGGTAAAGGGGCTCCCGAAGAGCGACTGCTGTTAAGTGCCAAAGCACTCTGTTCGTTTACGTGCGATGCAACAGTCACCGGTTTACAGCATCGGTTCATTAGATTCTGTCGTTGTACAGCAGCTAATGCTGCCGAACTTCGACACAAATGTTGTTGCTGTTGTTGTTGTTGTTGATGAACAAATGCACTTAGGGTATTACGCAAGTCCATAGTTTCAATTCCAGTCGAGTTAGAACCAGAAGTCACTGGTACAGAATTATACGGTTCGTATTGTTTTAACTGACGAGGATTGTCTTGATCAAGATAAGAGGTCAACATCAAAGCTGCTTGTTCGGCTTGCTCAACGGAAAATTGATTATTTGATTCGATCTTGTTTAATCGAGATTGCAGAGGATGTTGTGAATTTTGCTGTCGTTGCAAATGTTGAGGGCTATCATAGGAAGAGGCATGGTATGGGGGACGCGAATGACATGATGTGGTCGCAGCAACAAAAGTTGATGAGGTAGGGCCTGTCTCTGCATTGAGCAAAGACAGAGCATTGCCACCAGCAGCAACTAGGTCATACAGAGATAGGGAATGTGGTATTGAGACAGAGTTAGCGATCACTGCGTCATTCTCTTCGCGTGAGTTCGAATACCCACTGGCCTTTTGATGTGCCAACAAAATGGCAGCTCCAGAATGTCCACCTGACAGTTGGCAATCATGCTGGGGATGACACAGCACGCTTGTGGATTGCGAAGGTGCGGGTACTTTATAATGTTGGCGAAAACAGCTGGGTGCCGCAAGTTTGCGATCCATCGATGATGACGCTTGGGGGCTTGGTTTCGTTAGCGCAGCAACGGCTGCATAATAAGCAACTGCTGTGTCCGTATGATGTTGGGTGATTGGGTTTTTAGGTAAACGCAAACCAGATTCCCGACCTAAAACAGCAGCTGTGCTGTTTGAAATGATTGGAGACGGGTGCACTGATAAAGTGCCACGATCACTGGCACACTGTTCGGTTAAGGATGGCAAAGAGCTGAACTGTTGTAGGGCAGTTCTAGTAATAAGTTGTTGCTGACGTCGGGTAGACTCGCGGCACACTTGCATCAAAGTAACGGATTCGTTAAACCTGAAACGAAGGACAGAAAAGGCGCAAAATAAGCGCCCGGAAAGAACAAGTGAAATGATGGAAAATAGCTTAACCGCCCAAAAATAACTAGTACTACTTTTAGACTAACGTTACAGTTCCCAGCGAAGGTCGGACAACTGTCTTTGCACTTTCGGTTAAAACGTCCACACTAATTATTCCTTATCATTTAAACACTTCCTACTACTTCCAACATTGACATAACGTTGAGGTAAAAGGCAACGTTCACACACTTGGATTTGCTGATAGCAGCGGGCGACAACTAAAAACAAATTACGGTCCTTTCAAATAAAAAAAATTTCGTCTAAACCTGTGTCAAGTGCCAATCAGAAATCGCCTAAGTATTACTAAACCTGTCGTGATGTTGATATTCAGCTGTTCATTTGATTCAATTACTGATGAACTTACGCTGCAGATAGTGCCTTACTCTTGTCCGCAGCTCGGCTGTTTCTACGCAAGATATCCGTATCTTGATGTTGGATGTTTGAGGTTAAACAGGTGACTTGAGCAATTACATCCAATTCGTTCCTCTTCTGGCTTTAAACCAAGGATTATTCTTTTCATAGTCGCATAGTAGCTCAACACAAGTGTGGACCACTGATGTATTTCTGATAATAACTATGACTGGAGCCGGAGGCTGCATGACCATACTCAATAGCAACCCCCAACGACAAAACTGTTTTTTAACCACCAGACCATGAAAAAAATAGGCCTCAGGTTAAAGCCAAGGGGGCGGGGAGTCTCACGGAGCCTGCCCGTACAAACACACCGAGCTTCAAACGACAGTACGAGGGCAATTAAGAACTATAACGGACGTAGGTTGCTCGAGTCCACATCCATGAGTTGCTTGAGTTTACACGCGGCATAAAAGCATTATAAACACTAATAGGCACTGGACGACATGCTTACTTGTTACCTATGAGGGCACGACGATACCGACAGTGGTCCACGAAAGTGCTAATTAGTAAAAGAACAGAAACCATTCAGTAAACAGAACGTCACTGAACAACACTAAGGATAGAAAATCGCCTACGAATGCGACAGTCATTCCAAGAGCATTTCCAACCACTGATGTAGATGAACTCGCAGACCATTCACCCTTGCGTAGGGAAGAGACGGCTCTAACGGAGCACCAGCACGTCACAGCCTGGACACTGCGATAAATTTCCGAACGTAAGCACATACTCCGAACAACACGCAGTGCAGCGCATGCGCCTTCGGCATACGGAGTACGTGGTGCAACCGGCGTAGATTTCGCAACTCCATTAGTCAGGTCATCCGTCGCCAAATAGAAGGCCGACTAAATACATGGGGCGGTTCACTTGTTTGATGCTGATACTGTGGTCAACTGGCGCAAGGTGCGAGGATGGACAGATGATGACCTGGCGTAGACAAATGAAATCGTTTACGAAGGGGTTGGCTACTGTAGGTCGGGTTTATTTCCGGGGCTGGGGATCTTGCGACTGGCTGGAGACGTTAGGTGAGATGGCGGCTAATCGAGCTCAGTGGCGTGAATGTTGTCGTTGTTTGGCCGAGTTGTCTGTGAAGTGAGTGCACTTAATGACGCGGTGGCAGTGAAGACCGTAAGGAGGCTGTCACAGCTCGGTTGTTTGTCTGCAACTTGTAGGTACCTTGATGTTGAACGTTTGACTAAAAACGTAGTTATTTTTAGTGGTCAAGTCCCTTCTTCTCCCTTCTTTTTTTCTCTTCCTGTACGGGGTTTCCTTTTTACTTCATGGTTGTGTGCCAGTTACGCATCAGTGAGAAACACTGATGTATTGTTGTCTATGACTATGATGATCTCGTCAACATGGTCAAAATCAGTCAGTTTTCCACCACGCGTCAGGCCCACACAAGCATCCGCAGACAAGCGCCGCAGACAATCGTCCATCAGTTCATCTACAACAATGTCATCCACATATTCGATGTCGGTTATCCTAGTACGAAGGAGCTCAACATCAAGCTCATTGGATTCCTCAAACGCACTTTCGACAGGTTCGTTCCACAAGACTGAACGGACAGAAGGAGCTCGAACATCCTTCGCGAACACCACTAGAAGTGACTAACATCCAGGCAGTCGCACATACACCCCCAATCTGCTCGCAAGGTAGGAATACAATGATCTTAACAGATTCATATGTTTCAGGAATTCCTTTGTGAACAACGCAGTTCCAGCGAACATTAAGGGCAACCGAATTGACGGCAGCTCATAAGGCAAACAAATACGAACTTCGGCAGCCTGTAACAGCTCCGATACTCCCAGATCCGTCACGAAGTCAAAATGGGATCTGCCAACCCCTCGACCGGATCGGAATCACGCCTTCTTCATGCACCTGACATTCTCTAGACTTTGTGGGCCGAATTCAACATAACGCCGGCGAATAACCTGAAAATAACAAACACCACACAGATGCCTGGAATTATTGAACAGACGTCGGGACCTACAACTGAAAACGAAAATTGCCGTTGATAACCGCCAAATACGCAGTACCTTTTCGGTTTGCCAAACTCTGAAGAATTTCATCATCATCATCATCATCATCATAGACAGCAATACATCAGTGGTTCACACTGATGCTTGACTGCCACACAACCACGAAGAAGAACAAAAAAAAAAAACTTATATAGGAAGAAAGAAGAAAACAGAGGAGGGGAGGGGAAGTGGACCTAACTACTAAAAATAGCTACGTCTATATTCAAACATACAACATCAAGGCGCCTACACCTTGCAAACAAACAACCGAGCTGTAAGTGAAAGTAAGGCGTCATCAGCAAGACAGCTTCCTTACGGCTTTCACTGCCCCGCATCATTAAGTGCACTCACTTCACAGATAACTCGG
>LOND01024429.1:0-12143 GCA_014220965.1 Paragonimus kellicotti
ACAAGTACGATGATTTGCCGGAGATGGACAATTCCAGGTACGCTTGAAGTTAACTGAAGATAACATTGCTATTAGGAGACCTAAATTGTCTTGATCGTTATATTTGGATACTTCTAGATGAATGCGGCATTATGGAGGCCGAAAGCAGAACAAACCAGTCAGTGAACACTATTGAGTTACAACACAAAGTTTAGCAAATATGATTTTTTATCAGATGACACCAGTTTTTTGTACTGACAGATTTCCAAACTTGATATTCCGCATTTACAACCTGATAATAGCCAAAAGTCACAACGGGATGTTACTTCACCCCAGTCTGGAGCTGACTGTTAGTCATTTGTATATCGTTCGGGCGAGTCAAACTACAGTCAGTGTTACGACAATGAAAATGAGATTTATTCTTCCAACACTAGATCAGGTTTTGTAACCGGTTTTCGACGGACTGGTTAGAGGTGATAGTTCGCTAGTAAGTACATTTTATTTCAATCAGCAGAGGTCAAGAGCGACTGATGCGGAATCGGTAGCATGTTGACCTGGGGCCAATCAGATGATCGGCCAATGCTATGGACCATCACTCGGAAGAACAACGCTCACAAACTGTCTTAACTATAATATTGAATTCGAATAGAGTTGGCTTCCTTTGAAAATCGGCACTGCAAACAACTGTTTCTAACTTGCAGTCAGTGCACCATCTCAATGTTGAAGTTTCCATATCGTTTGCTTGGAAGATCTTCTTAGGAAAGCAATCTTTGTAGATTGTGTTCTGAACCCATCTGTGAAATGGATTACACACTTCAAGATTTAATCAGTCAGTGTGACTGTTTTAGAGGGAAGTAAGTTGATCTACTAATTTTTCCGTGTTTCCCTTCAGTGGAAGATTTCTGGAAGTATTGTCAAATTAACCGAGCCAACTAGAGTTATCATCACCGTCAAAATAGATATGATCTAACTGTGAGCACGAATCCCTAGTCTCGCGTATTTCAGAGTTTAACAACTCAGCTATTGATTTTGTCATTCTTGATTCAGTAGTTACAAAAACAACTCACCAAAAATTACTTCCATATCTTCGGTGTCGTTCATCAAAAACACTTGATGGCAGCTCGAAGGAGAATTGCGTGAATCAACTGACAGCCAAACATTTTCAATTGTGGCATCGGCCAAAATTGTTCACAACTTTCACAGTCCCATATATTTCCTAGTCATCTCCTTTTGAAGAGGGGGTATCGGACTCAACTTTAGCTCCTGTTCGAACTAGTTCATCATGCATTCACTCACATCGGCCATAATTTGACCTCTTGCTACCCTTCAATGAGGCAAATGTGTTGACCAATGAACCATTGACTCCAACTTAAGGGTAACCACATTATCATATACGAACGTTCAGCCATTTTTTGCCTTTGAACATTACTCGACTTAACCCTTCTCCTTGAGAAGAGACTGTGACTGTCCTGTTCACTTTAATTCGAAAACCGCATGATTAGACGTTTTTCCTAAGTTGAAACATTTTAGTTTGACCAACGATGGATTATTCAGTGGTGAATAAGAGGAAATTCTATTTACCACGAATTACACTCCGGTCAAGTGACACTTATTTGCAGGAGACTGGCTGAAAGGTCTGCGAAGTTGCGAAAGCTACAAACGACTTTGTGTGTTTTTCAATTTGTAGTGAACAAATTCTCGTAAGTAGAGAATGCAACGTGAGTCCATCGTTCAAATCGTTTCATCCTCAATTTTGCCAAAACATTCAAGTCTCTCATTTGCTTAAACCAGATCTAATCTTCAAAATATCTAAGTAAATTCCAGTGATCAGACTCCAACAAAACGGTACCTAACAAGGAAAGATACCCAACATCAACATTTCATGGCAAAACAGAAGGAAGATTATTTACTCCCATCCCCATTTCACTATCATCTTTGGTTTCTAAAAGCGATGGAGATAAATTTTCTTATGCCAGACGTCTTTCCCTTCTTAAGTAGTATAGATTTATAATAACTGTGGACGAGTTGATTTGTTCAGCGATAAGATTGCATGTCAAATGGCGTCCAGCATACACATATGAATGAGTTAGTTAGTTGTCCAATTACCGCACAATCTGTCTTTACTTGGGTGGTGGAAAATCACATTGTTCGTGAAGACCTATCGGATGGGTGTGTTATGAATTCCAAAACGATCTTAGCCATTTTCTCCAAAATATCTGGGGGAGAGATTCGCTTTACTATAACCAAGATAGTTGATTGAATATGCCGGAACCGTTCGAAAAACAATTCAATGCTGTCGTTGGTAAGTGTCTGTCTAATTAAAAAGCTCTTGTATTCGCTTCAATTCATCTGGACTGTTAATTACTTCACACATTCTACACCTCGGTTGCATCTTTGGTCAATGATCAAGAGCTGAGGTCGTTTCCTTGTTGTAATCTGGAAAGCCATTCATAGTTTGTCAAAATCTGCAATGTCTGGGTAACTAGAGGGTTTGTTAGGCCACCACAATTGCATGAAATATTAAAATCCTGAAGAATTGACCGATGTGTCCGATTAGCCTAAAACGAAATGAAAACAAAACCTACGATAATCACTACCCCTAATCATAAACATGAGGCTTATATTCCTGTAATCAAGCCTACTAGCTGAGTACAAACAAGAGTGGATTCTGGTTGCGTACGGGACTAGCTGATATGTTCAGTGGTCATGACAATTTGCTGTCTTGAGTACGTCGTTTATCTGGACAAACTGTCGGTTGGACGCTGCCTTCTCACCCAGACGGAACGCTTACGAAATGTGGATCGGATGGAAAACAAATTATTGTGATTGTTGCAATTGTAAACGTACCGTTATTTCTCTTGCGAATTCGGACTAACGCACAAGTACAGTGATAACGGATCAAGAGGCCATAATGACAGAATCTCAGTGATTTTATGAGAGAAGTAAATTTTTTGGAACAGGAAGCTAAGCAGAACAAATTCAGCTTAATCGAGACGGTTGAAAGCAGAATGGGAAACAAGAGGGACTTGTTGAAATGATACTTGGACGGCCCTAATCCACCGATTCCACTCTACTTCTCGTTTTTACGACTTGTCTACAGTTTGCAGATCACCGCAACCATCCTAGACATATGCGGATTCACTCCATCTTGGTTGGGATGGATGGTCAAAGAGGGTGAAGGCATCTGTACGACGCGCTTCTGTGCACGCGAACATGCCTCTTAGAGTCTGAGGGTAATGACCTCGGTTGGTTGGGTGGGTCTTGGAAGTGATTAGAAAGGCTTTTGTCCGGTTGAATTGGAAGGTCGGTTTCATTACGAAGCCATTTTGTGAGGTGCTCACGAACGTTTTTCGATTTCAACCTTGTGTTCCTCTCAACGCAACTCGTTTGACAAAAATGCGTAAGAAGATGGATACCAACGTTTACGAGAACTAAGACAAACTGTCCTTAAAACGTGGAATCAGTAATGGGTGTCCTGCTACAGGGTAGACAACCAGAACGCATTCAAACATCTACGGCTAACTATTACGCCGTTAACCTCACCCTCATAAGACAGATAGATAAAATGCGGTATTCGTTCCGCTGTTTGATTGAGTTCCTCTTTTCGTACTAGAGTTCACGTTTTTACATATGAATATTTTCCAAATTGGAAATCTACAATAAACCTTTCTGGAATATGTTTTACTTCACTCTGGAGAGTGTTTGATGTGCAGATATTTAGTTCTCCGTTTTCCGGACAATACAACAGCTTCTCCATACTCTTCGGCGAGATCAGACTGTGGAAAGATATGTATTGACTCATCCACGTCTTCTCTTCCACAAAGTGATCATTTCGGGTTGGTTCACTCAGTTGACGCAGCAACACGACGCTTTGGAATGAGAGCATATTATGATATTCTGCTTTGTTGATCAATTGTATATTAGGATGTGTTTTATGAAAATCAGGTAATATGGCTTGGTTGTCACGACTGTTTGAAGTGTGACACTGTTCTCTCGTAGTCCAAAGAACAAAACCGGTCACATATAGATCCACATTATGTACGTAGGTACGCACTAGTTCGGGCAAAGTTCACTACCAGGGCAATGACAAACCGATAATTGATCTGAAGTGTACAGTGTATCATTTTGACCAGAAGATTCTCTGGCGTTGTAATGAATACGTCCTATTTACAACAACGATCTGGAATACCTTGACCGCGTTTACTGTCGAATGTTGAGTTAGCAACTGGGGTACTTGCGTATGTCATGTTGTTCTACCTGTGCGCAATTTTATCCTTCGACCCACTGACGAACAGTTTGATTTTTATTATACAAACGCAGTTATCTACAAAATATGGTTGTAAAGATGTGGTGAACTATTACTGTATAAATCATGCAGGCATGTGGTGTTCGCTTCTGTCGACAAGAGGTTCACTTGTTTCCTGTACACGATTATGTATTTGCGGACGTTCGCCCGCAGTCTGGCTAGTCAACCGTATGCCACCAAGGTATACGAAAGTATTCAGAGTAATCATCTTGGTGTCTTGGATGGTTGTTTGAATGATTGCTGGGATCTGGGGGACAGCGAAAAACAGCCGATCGTGATAGAAGACTCCACGGTGCATTTTGATGGATGTCAGGTCTTTTATTTTCTGTTACTTCGACTTATAAGCACGAGTCAGAATTGACTTGAAGAAACAGCCTGCGGACACTGCTTGCACAAACAAGTATTTGATTGTTGATATATAACACTATTTAATTAGATACTAAAAATGACTGTCGTTTCATAATTACTGAAAATGCAGCTGGTTCTATCAGACTTCAGCGTGGATAGGATGATCATGACAAATTCTCAAAACTCCACAGCCGCAGGTTAATGTTTAAGTGCTGGCTATCGAGCGTAAAAGTGTTTATACCGGTTGATTTCTTATCTGCTGCACTTCCGTTTTAAGGATATGTTATCCGAACTGATGTAGGACACTTTTTCGCTTCCGTATATAGGTCATCATCTGAGAACAAAACCCGAAATATTACGCTTGCAATAATAAGAGAAATAGCGGTAATGTAGTGTGACCTGGAGATAACCCGGTCTGCCTGCTGTACGATGTGTAAAATTCTTCCCAAAATCATAGTTCACATTGTACATAGGATCTTAAGGATCTTTGCCTGCCGTCTGCTTGTTGCATGCGATCGCGTTTGTTTGTTTGTTTGCACATTCGTTGGCCTTATACACTTCCGGCTTGCTCGCGCGCTCGACGGTCGGATCCTCAACCTCCCTAGCTATCTTCCGCGTATCGGTGTCGTTTAGCACTGATTGAGACCTATTGTAATTATCGTATAATATACTTTGGTCTCCCGCAATTAGTGGTGTTTTTATTTCGCGTCTGGTATTATTGAGTATACCTGGGAAGCGTTAATTTAGTGCACGTACGCACTAAAACTGGTGAGCCCGCATCTTTTGTAATTTTCCGCAGGTATATTTTGTTTTTCTGACGTAAGTTATCGCTACTTTTTCATTTATTTATTCAATTCTAATCTCTGTTACTGTCGAAATTATGCAGGAACAGATTTTTAGTTCGCCAGACGTTTCCGTCAGTGCACTTTCCGTTCCGATCGCGCCTTTTAGGGAGAATAACCCTCGCAGCTGGTTCGCACAGTTAGAGGCTAATTTTGCGTTGAGAAACATAACCACGGAACTAACGAAGTTCCATCACGTGGTCGCTGCTCTCCCGCCTCACGTCATAGACGAGGTGGACGACATTTTGGAGATGCCGGACTCAGTTAAACCATACGAGCAGCTAAAAGAGGCCATCATCAAGCGCATTGGCCTTTCTGATCGTCAACGCATCGCCCAGCTACTGAGCACTACCGAGCTAGGCGACCAGAAGCCTTCACAGCTTCTACGCCACATGCAACGTCTCGCCGGCCCAACTCAGCTCGAGGAGTCTTTCTTGAAGGAAATGTGGATCCAGCGACTGCCTAGGGATATGCAAAATATCCTTAGCGCCAACCCCCACGCGGCTCTGTCGCAGTGGGCCGACACCGCCGACCGCATCTGGGAGACATACGGGAAACAGGTCTCCCAAGTATCCGCGCCAGCGCCGGAATCATTAGCACTCCTGACCAACCGTGTGAACGAACTCACACGTCAGATCCAGGCACTCAGCACTCGAAGCTCGCGCCCGCATTCGACCCCACGTAAGTCTAACAAAAGAGCCTCCCGGTCGAGTTCTAGGAGGCGACAAGTGCACACAGGGAATGGCAACTTCGACCACCGCTAGTACAGTAACATACAATCAGAAGAGCAGGTAGATATTGTATCCAAAGATGTATTACGCAACACGCAGCGGTAATTTAGGTGCAATTGTCCTGCCTTGCTTGTTTGACTGTCCGTTGCTTCGGGGTCTTCGTGCACGACGTTGACGTAGCGATCACTTCTAATTCAATCCGTGCGCGTTAACTAGTTTCGATCGCGCGTTATAGCGTGTAGGCTCACCTTTGACCTTGCTGGTCCTGTTGAGAAACTGTTGATTTTGCTGGACGAGACTATCGTCGCGAACGATTGAGGTTTGCTTTTGTAATTATTGATGCATTTCTTTAATAGTACCGTAGAAATTGTTGGGTCCAATCTTGTTTTCATTTTGGGGATCCGTTTTGGGGCTACGCGTAACTCAACGATCAGACGTGGATCGTTACAGTACTCAATCTGACGAAACTTGGAATTTTGCTGATACCAAGTAATTCCGAACTCATGGAACCCAAGGAAGATTCCGGATGTGACAGGCAAGTCCGCCGTTCTGTAGATGCTGTTTCAGTTTCTGGCTCATACGTTAGTCGTAGATCCACACGCAGTCTTAAGAGTTTGCAGGCTAGGTCTACGTTGTTGCTAGCTGAGCTTAAGGAACGTGAAGTCATAGCAGAAGTCGCATTAGAGCGTAAGCTGGCCCAGGCTAGAATGGAAGTTGAGAGGGCTAGATTGTTGCTTGATCTAGCTGAAGATAAATATGCTCATGTTGACGCTTACCCCGTGCGGGAGCATTCAGTTGATCGGGATGCTCAAGTGAAACAGTATTTGGAGGACCACAGCGTAAGGCTAGCTCCAGAATTGAGGCCAATACAGTCCGACGAGCATCCCATCCCAGTCCACCCATCGTATACTGTTCTGCCAACAGCCGCTAGTCTTGACCTTCCTAAAGTTGAGTTGTGCTCTTTTGATGGTGACCCCATAAATTACTGGAAGTTCGTTCGGCAATTTGAGTGTTATGTCGAAAGGAAGGTATCAGATGACGCTCAACGGATGTTGCATTTGTTGAACAACTGCCGGGGTCGTGTCAAAGGGGCAATAAGGAGGGCACACCTGCTGGACGTTACATTCGGTGAGATTGAGGGTGGTGAGGTCACTATTCTCCTCGGTTGCGACGTGCCCGAGGCGCATTGGATCCTAGATCAAAGGCTAGGGGGGACGTAGACAGCCATACGCGGTGAGGACTCTATTCGGTTGGATGTTGTGCGGACCTTTGACTAGAGAATGCCAGACGAAGGCGTCTGTCAACTGGCTGTTCACAGGACGTTTCCTACGTTGGTGGACCAGATTCGTGTCTTATATGATACTGAGTTCAATAATATGTCACCGAATGGCCCCACACTTTCCAGAGAGGATTCGGTGGCTTTGTCACTAATACAGTCGTACGCGTTGGACGCAAACGGGCATTATGAAGTGCCCCTTCCTTGGAAGTGTGAGCACCTCACCTTTCCTAACAACTGCAAAATGGTTCAGAAACGTTTGTCGTGCTTGAAGAGGAGGTTAAAACGTGATGCAGATACGTTCTCAAAGTACGCGAACGTGATACAGCATCACATTGAACGTGAGTATGTTGAAAGGGTCCCACAAGCTCATCTTGATCCAAGCTACCCGCACCGGTGGTACCTGCCACACCACCCTGTACTAAACTCTAAAAACCAGGGAAGCTCAGAGTAGTCTTTGACTGCGCGGCTAAATACCAGGGACTGTCCCTGAATGACAGGCTGTATCAGGGCCCTGACTTGACTACAAACCTGGTAGGCGTATTGCTACGATTTCGAATGGAGAAAGTGGCAATTTCGGCGGATATCGAAGAGATGTTTCTGCAAGTACGCATCCCCGTTCGTGACCGAGGTATGTTCCGTTTTTTGTGGTGGCCTGAACATGATCTTGCAAGAGATCCAGTAGAGTACCAAATGGCTTCTCACCCCTTCGGCGCTACCTCCTCGCCCTTCTGTGCGAGTTATGCATTACGACGTACCTCTGAGGACTGTGGGTCGATGTATGAAATTTCCACTCGCGAATCAGTTCGGACGAATTTTTATGTTGATGACTGTCTAGTTTCGGTTTCCAACGCGGAGATAGCAAAACATTTTGTGAGAGAGGTTTGTGACATGTTGGCAAGAGGAGGCTTCCGGCTGAGAAACTGGGTTTCGAATGACCGTGAGGTGCTAGCATCAATACCGACCTCAGAGCTCTCACCCTCCCTAGTAGATATTGCAGCCAAATCCCTACCATCACAACGAACTCTGGGTATCCAATGGGACGCTGAAACAGATGAGTTTCGCTTGAGCCTCCAGCTTCTAGACAGAGCGGAGACTAGGAGAGGGATGCTATCCTGTGTCTCTTCGCTATACGACCCTTTGGGCTTTGTCTCGCCATGGTTGCTGCCAGGCAAACGTTTGCTTCAGAAGTTGTGCAAGAGTGGTCTCGGATGGGACGAACCATTGTGTCTAGAAGATCGCAAAGAGTGGCAAGCTTGGTTGACAAGCTTAAAGGCTCTTGATGACTTCCGAGTTCCACGCTGCATGCTGTTTTCGCAGGCTATTGTGACAGAGCTATCCGAGCTGCATATTTTTTGTGATGCCTCGGAAGGGGGTTATGGAGCAGTAGCGTATGGATGCTTTACCTCAAATGAAGGTGCCAGAAATAGTGCACTGCTGTTTAGCAAGGCTAGAGTTGCACCATCCAAAGCGGTGACTATCCCGCGACTCGAATTAATCTCAGCAGTCTTGGCTGTGAAGTTACATGGAATCATCGTTGGCAACTTGGGTCAGATGTTCCGATATTGTTATTTTTGGACTGATTCTATGATTGTCCTCTACTATATATACAATGTATCAACTCGGTTCTGCACGTTTGTGGCTAACCGCCTTTCTGTGATCCACCAGTCGTCGACGCCCAAACAATGGAGGCACGTGAGATCCGAAGAAAATCCGGCTGACTTAGCTTCGCGCGGTTTGAGGGGCGGCCTACTAAGAGACAAGTGGCTGAAAGGTCCTGAGTTCTTGAGTCGATCTTGCAGGTCATGGCCTCCGAAACCCAACTCTCTCGTTGAGCCCAACGACATCGAACTAAAAAGACACCGGCTCACGTCAACTTTGTCGTACAGCAAACGGCCTGCATAACCTTATTATTCGGTATTCAAGTTGGACTCGATTGCTTGCAAGCCGCAGTTTGGCCTACGTTATTCAAGTGCTACATTATAAAACTCCATGGCGGACGCTCGGAATTGATTTTGAAAGCTCGGCTGCCTGAGCTTTAAAAGATATCAAAGCGGCAGAAGTAGATTTGGTCATATCAGTGCAGTCGGAGTGTCTCCCGGGACGCAAAGGTAGGCCTGAGGCTATTTTTCTGATAACGGTACCAATTTTGTAGCCGCTGACAAAGAGCTTAGAGGCTGGGTTCGCAACTTAGGTAGCGAGTCCGTCAATGACAAGCTCTTACAAAAGGGAATTCAGTGGCACTTCAACCCACCGTATGCTAGTCACCGGGGTGGAGTATGGGAGCGATTGATTCGATCTGTCAGATGTATTTTGAGCGCAATCTGCCGAGAGCAACGAACCGATGACGAAACCCTCCTAACTTCATTGGCTGAAGTAGAGCGTATATTAAACAACAGACCATT
Organism: Paragonimus kellicotti; assembly: GCA_014220965.1. Lineage (NCBI taxonomy): Eukaryota > Metazoa > Platyhelminthes > Trematoda > Plagiorchiida > Troglotrematidae > Paragonimus > Paragonimus kellicotti. The sequence continues at coordinate 9,888 of LOND01024429.1, forward strand.
GGTTCCTGTTGCCGCAGACGGTCCTGACAACATCGCTCTAACCCCGAATGACTTACTTCTCTTGAAGAGCAATACAGGGTTGGCCCCAGAATCCAATCTGGTAGATAGGTACACTAGGTGTTGGAGACAAGCGAATCACATGGTAACTACCTTTTGGAGAAGGTGGTCTCCAGAGTATGTCATCGTTGCAAGTGCGCCAGAGGTGGTTGACGAGGCAACGTAATTTTCAGGTGGGTGACGTTGTTCTCGTTGTATCCGACGGACTGACTAGAGACCAGTGGCCCCTGGGCCTAGTTACGAAATGTGAAGTAGACACTGACGAACTAGTCCGTACTGTAGAGGTTCGCACGAAGGCAGGTCTATTGAGGAGAGACGTGAGGCGCCTTTGTTTGTTAGAGGAGCATGACTGTTAAACGCTACGGTTCGCGAGGTCTCCAACCGGCGGTCTGCCAGATGCAGACAAATTTTGGTGGATGCTGTAAATTTCTTGATCCATGAACTGAAAAAATTCGTCCCCAATAACCTGACACTTGTTCCCAGAACCTCATCCACTCCGATTTGTTTCATTAAACTAACGTGTCATTAAATTTACTTGGCGCGAGTGGCCATTCCTGACTTAACCTACGGCTCACCTTCGACCTTGATGATCCTGTTGAGAAACTGTTGATTTTGCTGGACGAGACTATCGTCGCGAACGATTGAGGTTTGCTTTTTGTAATTATTGATGCATTTCTTTAATAGTACCGTAGAAATTGTTGGGTCCAATCTTGTTTTCATTTTGGGGATCCGTTTTTGGGCTACGCGTAACTCAACGATCAGACGTGGATCGTTACACTGGGCCTCGAGTCAATTTATTAATTGTCGGAGTTACTTCATATTCTCCCTACCTACAACACCATTGGGCTACAACGCTCTACACATCTGCTTATTATGGGCGCATTTAACGTACCAAAGATAAACTCAGCATCAACTTCTTACCGGGACGGTAAAAGCGGACTATCGACTTCCTTACTGACGCTGATACGATGGAGAACGTGAACAATGCATGTCAACGTTCCCGACGCGGCATCGTTCTGGTCAGATTCCCTCTCTGCTCGACCTAGTCATCACTAATGAGAGCCACCTGGTAGACAGAGTGATCATCAAGCCACCACTTGGTCACAGTGACCACTTCTTGCTCACCTTTGATCTTATCTACTACTGGTTACAACAACCAGCAAAAATCCACATTTCGAAATTTTGATCAGGCTGATTTTAACGGCTGAGAAGCTACCTAGGTTCACTTCTTCTTGATTATGACTCCGTGGACCAGAACTGCTGCGCGTTTCAAAGCGCAATTCAAAACCGGATGACGTTTGTACCGCACGCACTGTGCACTTCCTCTTATCGGACACCTCCTCCAAGCAGAATTCGTCGTCTTCTCGATGACCGTTTCCATTTATTCCCGGAGCGTGAGCTAACGAGGAACTCAGAGAACCCAAGTGTGTTCCACGTTGTTCGAAATAAGCGAAGACGGAAAATCCGTGAAATCATACCAGAAAAGATCGTCCTCAAAGCACGCGGAAACGAAAGATCTTACCTGAGCACCTGAAACAACTAAAATGAATGAACCATTGGCTAGTTCTCTGCGACTGCCCGACGGTGAGGTCGAGTTATTCAATAAGTACTACCCACCCGTCCACAACATCGCACGCCGTGATGGCACCCTATCCCACCGTTGCAGAACTTCAGCAACCACTCTCTACTGTTGAGTTTTCTGTGTTACATGTTGAAAACCTTTCATTTAAGGATAATTCATACAGTGCGACGGGTCCTGACAAGATCCATCCCAGGATTCTCAAGGAAGCAGCTGCTAGTCTGGCAGAACCCCTTTATAAGCTGTTTAGACAGACACTTCAGACTGGCATTCTCCCTAGCGCATGGAAAGAGGCGACGGTCACGCCCATATTCAAAGCGGGCGACCGGCACTCTCCGGTTGTCAATGTGAAATTTACTGCAAACCACTAACATCAAAGTTAGTGTGTTGGCGTAGGTATCGCAGTCTTAGTCGTGACTCTATAATGAATCCGCGCCAGCTCTGCTACTATAGGCTACATTCACTAGGATAACAATGTTTTAGCTGTCACCGTTGGGAACGCCGCCCAACCAGTCTGACGCTTGTTTGAATTCTGAAGGTCGACTGGAGTTTCCGTCGACATTCGTCCTCTCTGGCGGTTGCCGTGCGGTTGTGCTTGAGGTTCTCTCACGTCCAACTCC
>LOND01024498.1:0-10277 GCA_014220965.1 Paragonimus kellicotti
TTAGTTCGTTCGACATTCTTATCTGGACATTACTCTCCAGGGTTGATAATAACACACGAGGTGAACGCGCTGGATCGTTTGTTTAATCATTCTACTTGTATCGACATGGATAACTAGACTGGGTACCGTACTCTTGAACTGTTCCATTGAACCTGGTTAGGCGAATTGGATTAGATGCTAATTTTGTTCAACTTGCAAACAATAGCGAAGAAAAGAACCGTTAACCATAACCAACCAACCGCAGAAAATAGGGTGAGAGTTATGAGAATTTTGTGATTTCTCTCAGCCTCTTAACAAATTCTTCCAATTAGAATCTTTTGAGAACGACGCATTTAACTGTTTCTGGTTGAGTAGAAATATCTCATTCATCACACCTGAGTCATAATTTAACCAATTCGATAAAACTCTACTCGACGGAGAAGGTTAATTCCCATATAAAAAGTTGTAATCGTAAAGAGACTTGCGATAATGCAATACGCGCAACAATGCCTTTTTTCCGATGTGTCGAATGTTGCCTACATATTGCATACCAGATAACACACGGATGGTACAGAAGTTGCAGAGCAAATTAATCTACTTCACGAGGAGCGCTATCGAGGCCGGTCAATACCGAAACAATGCAAGGTTCTGAAACTTCATTCAGCTGAATATAAGTTACATACACTGAGACACGGTGGCAGGCAAGCACCAGATTCACATTCTTTATCACAGTGAGAAGACTCATGGGAAGCGTTGGGCTATTCATTTAAATCACGACCGTCAAATATGTTCAGATCTGTGACCAAGTTTCTCACAATCACTTTGCACGTTGAGGATAATACTTCGACAAAAACCCAGTAAAAATTCACATCTTCTGCTTGGCTGTTCCGCAATGTTGACGTACACCAAGTTGGTGACAGCGCCTCTTCTTCAGAGATTTACAACTTCGATCTCTTGAAACGGATAGCTCATGAAGACGCTGACTGCCAGAGAGTCACAATAGAATACAAACGGAAGTTAGTCTCGGGGTCACTCGTGTGAGCGATACAAAAGCAATATCGTGGTCCTGTATGTTTACTACACTGGGATAATACAAACATTCATGCTCAGTTGTTCGATAAAACTGGGAATAAACTTACTTTCGGAAATTCGATTCCAACAACAGCTTACCCATCAAGATGATCATTGCCAACTTACCACTAGTCTAATAACGTCACTGTGATCTGAACCTCCTCTTCTTACCATAGTCATCCATAGACATCCTCGCCGTCAATACACCCAGCAATACCAACAATGTAACTGTGGATGGGACTGACAAGGTGTATATAATAAGCGTAACCTGATTCTGACATAATTTTGATAAATTGTATGAATACGTTTGTTCATAGTCAATATATAAATTCCCCTCAAGGCACATGATAAAAGGCGTATCAGCAAAAAGACTGCTTTCGGTGGATTCTCAACCTGGACTGGTACAACTATATAAAATAAATCGACCAGTTGCGGAGTGCCAATATGGTGGGATAAATGATTAATAGCATTTCTCTCTGAGTCACTAGCCTATCGAGGCCTGCATAATTTGTAACGCTCTGTATGATCCAATGACATTCTGCTAAACCTCTTTGTCTTGTGTACACACTGTTTTGATTTTGCTGAATCTATATAATTGTATTGATCTGATGATGAATTATCGAAAACAATTGTTCGTCACGTTTACTCTTCTTTAATAGCATTTCATCGTCGATTATCGGAAGTCAGTGTTGATCGGGCTGACATTCTGGGAAATGACAACTCGTTTTACAAGTTAGGCGACCATATCTAGCCATGGAAGATCCAAGATTTAGGCAAACTAATTGTGAACACAAAGTTCGGGTGACCTAGCCAGAGGACAATCACCACAGCCATCGACAGGAAGCGACATTTGATTTTCTCGATAGGATAGATGTGACCTGGTATACGGGGCGAAATGTTCCCTTCTTGTTTATGTTTTGTTCATAGGAAACTTTATATGCATTTTTCGGAATAGATGTGCAGGTTATTCACACTTTTCCTGTAGACAGTATGTGAACTTGGAACTACGATAAAATAACATGTTAAAACAACGGAAGATTTGGATAGTCTTACGTAAGGTCTAAACTGGATATATCTATATATCTATATTAAGATGGGCAGAAGATTATACATATACACATGTGTATATATTACTGATGTCCAGCGGGGTTCTACAAGTACAATACCGAACAGTTTACATGAACATTCACCTACAACCAGGTTTGCAAACGCATATAACAGTGCTGGAGCGACACGTGCTAATTCTCCAGTTAATTCGGGCGATATGGTAAGTAGGTCGTTGAGTTACTTATATAGTCGGAAACTTAGCAGTGCAGTATGGAATGGAATACAAGTAACAAGGTAGAGTTTATGGAAATGAAAAACATTCTCGCTAATCAAACGGTTGTGGATTAGAGCAGATGACAGAAACTGACGAGTCTGGTTGAATTGAAAGATGCAAATATACTACTGTAAATATATGAGTAGAGTGAGTTATATGTCAACTTGAAATTCGTTCGTACAGCTGCTTCTATCACCCATCCTTCATACTGACTTTTCGTTTCCTCTACTATGTCGTTTGGCTACAGACCTCTAGATGTGTGAACATCGGTGACTAATATATTTCCCCTATCATCGGATCACATTGGTTTTTGCCGGTTCTGCCGATTCTGCAATACCGACAAAAGAATTACGCGTTCCGCATCATATGGAAGTGGAGACCGATTCAACCTTCCTCCGACGCTTAGGATGCTAATTCCAAAAACGGTACAAAACTTTCTCAAGGTACGTGCGAGACTTTTGGGGCGCCTACTGGACTCCTTTGAAGTACGGCTTCTATTTGTTCCAATGTAGTTTCGAGACTTTCTCTCAAATGACATCAACCCTTTGGGAGCGACTGGATAGCGGTTTGGTGATTCCGGACAACTGTACTTCCACGGCAAGCTAGTACTTCAATAATCGCCGTCCTCCGCTATAGAGGACTTCATCACTTCCAAAAATATCTGAAATTTCACGTCTTTTCTCAACTTTCCTTTAATAACAGAAGACAATCCTGTAAAAATTCCATTTTGCTTGCACCAGAAAATTCATTTCTTCTGCAAGGAGCCGGATTAAAGTTTGTATTGCATACTCTAGGTGCACCCTAACGTACAAAGTATGCAGCATCACGAAAAACATTGTGAAGTCGTACTCGTGATATTCAGCTGCATAAGTGCTCAACAAGTTGCGAATGCAAGCAAAAGCGTCGGGTGGGAAAGGTCTATATCTAAATCGTAAATACGTTCACTCGGTCGGTCAAGAGTGTCAGTGTCTCCAGCATAAGCGCGGATAGTTGGGAGACTTTTTCCCATATGTCCCCCAAGTGCGATCGGCGTTGTCAGCCCACTGTTTGGGAGTTGTTCTCAAAGATAGTCTGAATATCTCTAGATAGTCGCTGGATCTACATTTCTTTCGAGAATTATTGCTCGAGCTATGATGAGTTTGCGAGGTTCTGTACATTGCGTAAAAGTTGTGAAGGCTACCGGTCGCTCAATTCTGTAATGCTAAATAACCGCTAGATAAGCCGAGGCGATAAATGATGGCTTTTTTGAGCAACTTGTATGGCTCAAGTGGGCTGGGTATATTCAAAATATCTTCCAGCTCATCTATAACATCAGACGGAAGAGCGATGATCATGTGATGGAACTTTGTTGTTTCTGTGGTTATGTTCAGCGAAAACTGGCTTCTAGCTGTGCAAACCAGCCAGAATGATTATTCTCCCTAAACGGAGCGTTCGAGACGGAAGGTGTACTGACACAGACGTCTGGTCATCTCAAATCTGCCTCTTAATAACCTGGACAATAACTAAATAAATAAATAAATATAAGTAACGTTAGCTTACGGCAAATGAACAAACTGTACCTGCGCAAACTCATAATATTAAACTCATCAGCTCAGCGGCGAATATACAATGAAGTGACGACAGATGGTTTAAGATTTCCGTCAAGCAGTCGCTCGTAGATCTTCAAAATGTACGGGTCAAATGGATGATTGTGCGTCCACGTAGTTCCAGCTGAGAGTGCAGACGATACTGGATTAGCGGTTTCTACAGGGTGAGGAGACAGAGCATCAGTATTCGTATAACGGCTGCCTGGACGATAGGTGCAATCAAAGTGGCAATTCTGTAGATAGTCCCGCCGACGTGCTACCTGACCGTCCGGTTCTCAAGTTGCAAAGCCATCGCTGCACCTGGTGATCTGTTCGAACTCAGTTTCCCTATGATGTGTGCGATAGAGCATCAGTCATAACATTGTTACCGCAAGAGGCGTGTCGTACGTCTGTCGAACATTGAGCGATGAAATACAGATGGCGCACTTCATGGGGTGAGTGGCGATTGGAACAACTACCGAAGGCGTATATAGGCGGTTCGTCATCGGTGAAAATCACAAGCTGGTGGCCTTCGAGGGCATATCGAAAGTGACGAACGGCCGAGTAGATGTCCTAGTAACTCACGACCGAACGTGCTGTATCCTGGTTTTTGCGGGTAATAAGAATCTGAAGGAAAATAAAAACGGCCTTAAGATTCCATCGACGAACTGTTGGAGTACGGCACCAACAGCTGTGTCGGATGCGTCTACGGCTATACTGGTGGTGGCGTTTGCGTCGAAGTGGTGCAGCATCACTGCAGCAGCCGGCGGAAGAGATGACAGTTGCTTCTGACAACACGACGTTGCCGTTGATACGGCCCCGGAGTAGGTCGGTCAGGGGTTCGATTGAGTTGCACGCGAATGCGGGATAAATTGGCGGTAATAGTTAACCATGCTTTTCAAACGACAGATGGCAGCGGGCGTTGTAGAGCAGGGAAGTTGCGAATCGCCTGTATCCGCTCGATCAGTGGCCGAATGTCATGCGGATCGACGAGATGCCACAATAACTCAACGTCTGCTTATACAAAAGCGCAATTATTTACATTGGAAGTGACGTTACATGCTAAAAGTCTTTTAAAGTGCAATCGTAGATTGTTCTGGTGTTCTTCTCCAGACAGGCTTGCCCCCAATAGGATAGCGGTTTGGTGATTCCGGACAACTGTACTTCCACGGCAAGCTAGTACTTCAATAATCGCCGTCCTCCGCTATAGAGGACTTCATCACTTCTAACGCCTTTTTATCTTGAGTGGAGATTGCGAGACAGAAGCTGTTCGGTTCCGAACTTTGCAGTTCGTACATATTCTCAGAGGGGATATAAATGTTATTCGGTTTACCACATCTAGCGTCAATACATGATTTCTTCAGCTGTTCGGCAACAACCTGATCCAGTAATATTTAGTCAAGCAGGGTACTTGTCGCGTACGGCTCCGTCGGACCACAATGTCATTGTTCAATGGTCTTGTGAGCCTCTGGTACGTTCAATCCTATAAGTACTCCGATTTTGTAGCGACGATTATCGATAAAGTTGAGATTTTGAAGCTGTTTTCAATGGCGCAAGTTGTTCTGAACATGGTACCACTCCAAAGATATGGAGGAACTTCTTTACAGACCACTCTTGATTTGCGTGTGTGGATCCAGCTCCATTTGACGAATACAAATCAGTCTTGTCAAGGCTGGGAGAAATGGACATTCCTTTGTTACCGTTAAAACTCTAGAAAGGGCCGATTAGATCTGCAACTTTAGTTATCGCAAAAACTGCTCGCAACCAGGATTCGAGTCAGACCCAGATCCTAGTAACGCGTTGGTTTTTGTCATCTTCCAAGGGCCACGCAACCGCACAGAGATCACTCCCAGAGCTACTCCGCATTTGGACTAAGTTGTAGCGTCCATTGCTGTTCGTTCACGCGTACCTTTTCATGATGCAAATTGTGTAGTGTGTGGACTGACAGTCATCCAACCCATCTCTGTTCCTGGATCTACAGTTTATCGAACAATGGTTGCCTTTTGGACATAATTCACAGAGCTTTCGATTTGAGAAATTCGTGTACCGTTTTTCTATGGCTGTCGTTCGGAATACTGAAAACTTTTCCACGTTTTCATCGCCATTACATTCTAAACAGGCTAATCCGTACCTCCGGCTTGACTGTTCCATTACGCGAGTTGTCTCTAACGCAATACTGTTTCCACGTACCTCTCGTCGTTTGGTCTCATTAAACTCATCGCGCTCTTGACTGGATCCTCCTGTATACGTGGATTGTGCGATTGCCACCTCTCCACAACCATCCACGAACTCGAACAACTTCTTGATGATGACTTCTCGAGGTGTTCCAAGTATAATATAGTAACTTTGGAAGCATTGGAAATACATGAAGCGGTCACCTAGCTTTTGCCGCCTCAGTTACTGAAGCATCCTGATCTGCTTCGCACAGCATCCACCGTAATGTATTGAGACAAACTTTCATGTGTTACTGATTAGTTCAGTGCATCCTCATTTCTTTGCACGATTGGTCAATCAATTAACTGACCACTGTGGGCTCGAACCATTGAGTGCAGGCGACCAAACTCCTTCTGAAGTGTTTCCATGGCCTATCAAAGACATTCTTCAAGCTCCAGTTCCGCGCACCTTTTGCTGGCTTCCCTTGTTTCGCTATCACAGTAACGAATCAAATGAGATAAGCAAACTTTGGAATTTCGTTCAATATATTAGACTGTAGACTTCAAAGGAGCAACCAGTATCTCATTCGGTCCTAATTAAATCTAATTGCTTCTCGTTCAGGGTGATTTGGCTGAAAATTAAAGATACGTCCAAGGTCACCCGGCTCCTGGTGGTTATTGGAGGACGTGCAGATATCCGTCACACATAACACGTCCGATCGTGCAAATCGCACCCTGCATTTCACCATCATACCACTGCGCCACCGATTCGAAATCGACGATCGTTTCATAGAAACATTAAGTGAATTATAAGCAGCACCATCCGATACATAGGAATCGGTGTTTCTATTTTGATTACTTGCATAATTTAGCTGCGATTCAGCATTCAACCTACACATTCTTAGGCACGGTGAAGTGGATTTTGGAATCAATTTCTCTAATTCATTCACCCAAAATTCGGATGTGGCCAATTCGTCAGATAATATCTTTTCATCGTCGGCGTCATCTTGCACACTAGCGATAGGACATTCGTCGACATTTTCGTTCATTTTGCGTGAGCCACTGTTCAACCTACGTTAAATGAACATACGATGCGGACCACGCATTTTTTTGGTTTACTCTCACGCACGGTCTGGATTGGATATATCTATATATCTATATGAAGATGGGCAGGAAATGGTAGAATGGTGAACAATTTAACTGAATAGTCACTTTCGACCAGTTTACCAAACGCACACAACAGTGTAGCGAAAATACGTGATAGATCTGTAACGTTAACGACAAATGGCAACGTATACATAGACCAAAAATCATAGACAGCTCTACCGCAAGCTAAAATCACACAATAGATGCGAACGAACAGTCACACTACGTGTGTTGCAACTGTTGAAAGTGGTCTGGTACGTTTGTCGTCTTTTGTTTGGTATGATGCGGAGCGATGAATCCGTTGAGGCATGTTTGGTTTGTTTGTAGAAAGCCGATCCTAAATTTGCCTTTATTTGTCTTTGCTGTGTGCAGTAAACGACCATGATGAATTTTGTATCATAACTGCACATAAAATGTTTGCTTTCTTATTTTATAACTATCATTGTTTATCTGTTAAAACTTCCTTCTTGGTATTGTTTGACACGTTCTCATCTTCATCTGCACCCGATTGTTTTAATGAGCTCATTTCCCGTTGACTGGTGGCTATTTGTGGACTCGTGTTTAGTTACTCCATTTTGAACGCCTTTGCTGGATAATTTGTGTATCCGGTTAATGCACNCGATCCTAAATCTGCCTTTATTTGTGTTTGCTGTGAGCAGTAAACGGCCCATGATGGATGTTGTATCATAACTGCACATAAAATGTTTGCTTCTTCCTTTCTATAACTATCATTGTTTATCTGTTAAAACTTCCTTCTTGGTATTGTTTGACACGTTCTCATCTTCATCTGCACCCGATTGTTTTAATGAGCTCATTTCCCGTTGACTGGTGGCTATTTGTGGACTCGTGTTTAGTTACTCCATTTTGAACGCCTTTGCTGGATAATTTGTGTATCCGGTTGATTCACATTCAAGGTGAGATAGTACCTTTATTGTAATTTTACTAAACAGTACCGTATAAATTCCAATCCTTTCGATCAACTTTTCCGTCATTGTTTGACTTGGAAGATAGACCGTTGATTCGACTCTATGCATAACCATTATTGGAATTTTTCGAATGCGCGTTACTGACTGAATTACCTTAAATCACCAGGGACGATTTAACCAACTGTATTAGTGGTGCAGAGATGAAGCAGTGATCTGCATAAGGTCAAGTCCAGATATATGAATGACATTTCATCAGAAGGTCTTCACGTTCATTCAAACATGTGAATCAAAGAGGAGGATAATATTATCATTCTATGGTCGTTCATGTAGTGTGGAACACGTTGAGTTATACATAGCCGGATCGCCTGAAATTAACAACAAAGCTGTAAACACCAGCTGAATGTTTAAAACGTTCAGCAATTTCTTTATTGTTACACTGCTCCCTCTCAATAAGACGCTGACTCTAGTGCCTTGGTGCCAAAAACGTTGCTGCAATCACTTTGGGATGAGGTTTCGACTATGTGCTCTGCAATTGGGACACTTCCAGGTGGCACTAGCATGGGTCGCGCGTAGGCTTCCTCCGGCATCCGGGTAGGCCTTAAGTGATTGTGATGTACCGTCAGTATATTTGTCGTGACATTTGTAGTAACGCGAATTACGTATACAGTTGGTGAAAACACGCGCACACTTGCCGGTGGGGCTTGCGACGGACGATGGAAATGTTAGTCCACCCTCATTGGTGGTCTGCACAACCACAAGTGATCCATGATGCTGTAGATTGGTCCGTTTGCTGTATGGTCATAGCAACTTCTCCGATGGTGTTGCAACTTCGACTGGTGTTCGGCGACAACTTCGTAGACAACTCCCACCCGTCCGTCAAGTTGATATGCTGTGGTAATCTTATAGACTCGGTTGGCATCGGCGAATGCTCGAATGGACGGCAGCCTTATCGGCCAACAGACACTTCGGCAGGATTTCGTCCCGACGGTTTGGCTGGTACCGTTCAATTATAGTAGGCAGAATTGCCATAGTGGTATGATTGGTTCGCTTCGACTTGGCCGTTACTCTGAGAGTGATAGGGAGTCTTCTGAGTATCGTGTATACGCATCATACAAAATAATTCCTCCAGTGGGTGACCTTCGAACACAACGCCTCGATTAGATTGTGACACAACGACGTACAAAACGAGCGACTATTGGGTGACGAACAACAATACTAAAGTGAGAGCCACTTGTTTTTTGCATCATGAAGGCCTTTCACCATTTGGTAAAATAGTCAACTACGGCAACAGCAACAACAACGAGAAGGTATTTCTTTCCTTCCCGCTGACATCGGCAGTGGTCGTATCATATCAACCCCCATATAGTGGTTGGAGCTAGCTGTTGTAACCGTTTGAGGCGGGGTCCGGGGAGTTGCAGTAGGGAATAATGTTCGTGCACAAATGTTGCAGTTGGTGCAAATGCGAACAACATCACCGTTTAGATTTCGACAAAAAAACGCTGTCGGACAGCTACTTGTGGTCATTGTTGACCTACAGACCCTTGTTCTGAAAGTACCTCTCGGACAATCTTTGAAGCCTTGCATATTTGTGAGGATTATTCGATGCGTTCGGCTGGTTATATCAAGCAAGTGTAATAATCCATAGATAACTCTCAGATTCTCCCACTTTAACCATAAGCACTGTTCGTCAGAGGATTTACCTTCCATATCTGAGACAGATGGTTTAAGATTTCCGTCAAGCAGTCGCTCGTAGATCTTCAAAATGTACGGGTCAAATGGATGATTGTGCGTCCACGTAGTTCCAGCTGAGAGTGCAGACGATACTGGATTAGCGGTTTCTACAGGGTGAGGAGACAGAGCATCAGTATTCGTATAACGGCTGCCTGGACGATAGGTGCAATCAAAGTGGCAATTCTGTAGATAGTCCCGCCGACGTGCTACCTGACCGTCCGGTTCTCAAGTTGCAAAGCCATCGCTGCACCTGGTGATCTGTTCGAACTCAGTTTCCTATGTGTTTGTGTGCCAGCCATAGCGGGTAAATCAATGATATTGTAACCAACGAGCGCTGATGTGTGTGATAGAGCATCAGTCATAACATTGTTACCGCAAGAGGCGA
>LOND01024499.1:0-17909 GCA_014220965.1 Paragonimus kellicotti
CCTTGGGTTGGTGTCGCACTGAAAGCCTGATGTGACTTGGGTTTGCGGTCTGTTGACTTAATAGGTAGTCAGGTCGGGAACCAGAACTGAGCGGAATCGTCTTTATGCGGGCATACTTTGGTCGCGTTCGGATTTTGTGGCCCGGTGTATCGACTTTCGAAGTTCAGTCATGTGAAAATCCGATCCAACCCTATTCCCCCACCAAATATTCACCGCTATATATTATACTCCTCCTGTTCCTGGCCATTAACTGGACCTTGACCTAAATGTTTTTGTTTTATCGCGTCAATTTTGATAATTGTGCGAATAGCCAATTGTCGGTTATTGTACTTTGCTTGAGTGGTGCGTGCATCACCTTTTTTGGAGCTCGGCTCGTCCCCATTGTTTTGAACTTGTTGACTGCTCAGGAGAACTCTGTTGGGTATGAATGACATATTATGTGATTATAGTTCATCTTTAGCCTGTTTGGCAGCAAACTGTATTTCTATTACCGAAAACGATCCGTCGATCGAAACTGTTGAGGTTGTCTATCTATTAATTTTGATAATTTGTTCAATAGTACCGTAGCATTGTGATCCAATCTTGTTTTGACTATTTGGGATCGTTGGTTGATCGCTACGCGTTGCTCAACGTCTTCGTGGAAGATCGTTCACCGTTTGATCTTAGCAACTCTGCTCAGACTTTTCAACGTTTTGATTCACGACGTGCGCCGTCGACTAAATGGTGTTCATCCGTGATTAGATGATACGCTGGTCGTCAGCACATCACAGGAAGAACATTGCGCACATTTGCATTCATTGTCCGTTCCTTTGTCGCGTCATGAGATGACTTTTTACCCAGCTTAGTTTTCGTCTTGGTTGCCTCACGTAGCTTTCCCAAGTCAAAGTATGTCAACGATCGAGATTAAACCTCTCCCAACAAACTGCAAGCAACATTGGACTACCGGCAGCCCATATCGTTCGAACAACTTTATCGTTTTGATGGTTTGGTAAATTTTAACAGCCGTTTATTTACTAATTGAATTCATCTAATATGACCGCCCACCGACCTGCTTAAAGGTAAGATACACCTCTTTTTAGTTACAGCCGCCGCACGAAAAGCTTCTATTAACTGAAACGCAGTAATCGCCAGCATAGCATCGCTGTCACATCGGCATCCATCCGCTCCTCAGCGCTAACTGTGAATGCATCAGACGTGGCTGTAGGAGCGGTCCTGCAACAGCAACTCGGTGACGACTGGTGCCCACTAGCCTTTTTCTCTAAACGTTTACAACTGAATCGCAATATGGGGCTTTCAGAAAGGAACTATTACCGGTGTACCTCGGTAGCGGCTATTTTCAATAGATCCTTGAAGGCGGACGGTTCCATCACCTTCACAAACCGTAGGCTGCAAAACTGCGCTTGACAACCGACAGTTACTCCTCCAGATAGACCCGACACCTGGATTATATCGCTCAGTTCACGACCGATATCCGTCACATTCCAGGTATTGCGAACCCAGTCGCCGATGCTCTCTCGCGCATCAATGCTACAATGAGCACGGCAGACAGCTCAGTCGATCTGACAGCGATCGCAGCGGTCACACGGACAATGATCCGGAGGTAGAACAACTCCGTCGGCCCAGTTCGCTTTGGCTAGAACGCGCCTCCATTGATTCTTCGGAAGGGATGATTATTTGTGACACTTCACAAGGTATTCCCTCGCTCTGGTTATTCAGTCGACATTCCGCCGCCGAATTATTTGACACGTTGCACAACATGTCTCACCTGGACATACGGTCAATAGTCAAGATGGTCACTGGGTCCTTTGTCTGGCTCAGTGTCATCTGCGACATCCACACAGTGACAAAATCGCGTATGCACTGTTAACGGCCTAAAATCCATCGGTATACGCGTGCCTCATTGGGGAGCTTTACAGTCCCTAATAAGCATTTCCATGGTGTACATTTTTACCTGGCCAAACCCTCGCCACTCTCTAATGGGTGTACGTCTACCTCAACATATGCAGACAGGTTTACACGTTGGTCAGAAACTTTTTCAATTCCGAAATCGCCGTCATAAACTGTCGCATGAGCATCCTTGGAACATTGGGTTATCCATTTTGGTTGTCCCGTTGTGGTGACCACTGACCACGGATCAAATTTGGATCTAACCTTCGCATCACTCCTCAACGTGCGGAGATATGGTTCAATTTTCACAACAGCTTACTACCCGGCAACCATCGCGTTATGTGAAAGGTTTCATCGGCAACTGAAAAGTTTTTATCCGCTAGCAACAACCCTTCGTGGCACGAGGTTCTGCCATTAGTCTTGTTAGGTATCCGAAACACGCTGAAGGCCGACCTGCATACCACCCCTGCTCAGTTAGGTTATGAATGCTGCCTACGCTTATCCCCAAGGATGGTTGCCCACGCGCACCAACTTCGCGGATTACTGCGAGCAGTTGGATCAACCCATGAGACTACTCCGACTGACCTCCAATAAGAGAACAGACGACGCCAACGTACGTAGATCCTAGTCTGTCAACTTGTTCTCACGTTTTGGTGCGTGCGGTTACTCCTCGACGACCTTTACACCCGCCGTATACAGGTCCATTCCGCGTAATCACGCGCTATGATAAGACTTTAGTGTTGGGACAAAGAAGTAAACTCGAGGTTATCTTTATCGATGGACTGAAATGAACGTCTGTGAAGGTACCTGACGCGGGAACTGATTCACAACCAGCAGCGACTTCTAAAACTGCTACTTTACCCAACGTTTATACATACTGGGCTGTGGTTGCGACTTCGCCACCCCCGATGGTGCAAAGTCTCCAGTACAAATGCGGTCGAGAGTTGCGGACTATGTGGAAGCCAGTCGTATCTAGAATTTTTGTTGCTGCACTTTCTTACCTATTTACTTTCAGTCGACTGCCCACGGTGGACTCTGTCAGCAAGCATTATTTTTTGGACACGATGGAAGCAGAATCCTGGAGAGGTTATCGCTGTCCATTAATAAACGCAACACATTTTGGATACTGCGAGTCATCATCTGCGTTGGGCGTTAGAGGCCGCGCATCACGATCGGATGGTGGAAAACGTGGGAATCCTAGAGGACCGCCTACGATAGACGCGATCAGGACCACAATTGTACTCGGTCAATTACAACTTGCTTGTTTTCAAAACTCTTGCTTACACGTAGTTAATAACCTTCAAAACTATGCTCTCCCAACCGATTTCCTTCACCCTCCAATCGGCTGTAGGCGCGAGCTATGACAGGAGTAAATTAGATCATTCATGCTTAGGTAAACGTTACCGGCTAAATGGAACACATTGCCAGAGTCAACTCTCTGGAGTCTTCTAGGAAGAGACCTCTGTACCGACCCTACTTGTTCACTGTTGACTATGCCAGAGTTACGATTGTTATGTATACTCTTTTTTTCAGATTTTGTACGTGTACCAACGTTTGTTTGAACCAGTCGGGATGCCGGCAAGTACTCCGCGCACTGGAACGTACGATTCATGCTTGTTCGGTAAGATGTGCGCGGGATTTACACAATCGAAAACCCAAATGAAGCCATCGACACGGTAGCACGCTGTGTTACACAAAGAACACAAGGTGATGTAAGCCTACGCTTATACTTGAGAAATTTTTGCTTTCATTATTTTTGGTCAACGAAAATCAACCCTTCGAACCCATTCTGATAACTCGTGCATGAGGTCTCTTGCTCGTTTGGTGGCCCATCGCCGACGTTTTTCAAGCAACGAGACATTTCTACGGAGATGAAGGGAACTTGTTTGGCTGTTTGATTTCGGCGGCGTGCGTACTACAGTAGAATAAATTGGAATAGTCATTCCCGGGTTTAGGCAGCCCATACTACGGTTAGTGAATTCAAGGACGTTACTGGACTTGCGTGCCATCATCCTGCAACTGACAGAGAGGCTGTGACCTTGGATGACGCGGAATCTTTCGCCTTTCAGGGTACGCAGAACCCAACACTATTAAGCGATGTGTTGTCTCATTTCTGCCAGGAAGCTTCACGACTTTGCACTTTGCCTCATTAGACGATAGGTTGCTAAACCTACTTCGGTTGTATAGCTGGTCGAGATCTGATTGTAGGCTAGGTTCTTTCCGGGGGTTTCTAATGGCTCAAATCTGTGTTGTCTACGTTTAATAAAATGATTGAATGGAGAAGCGATGACATTTCGTCGGAGCAGAATTAGCCAAATGGGCTCTTGTGGTACTCCTCAGAGAGCACCTTGGAGTGTCATCAATACCGATAGATTAGGTGCTTCCGCTGGAATACACAAAAGGACGATATGGCGGATTTCATCTAATGTACCATTGTTAAGGCTTGACAAACGTCATACAATGCCCTGTTGAAGGCTTCAGAGTAGTCCAACAAAATAATGTCCACCTAGTGCCTGGATTCATTTATTCTTGGGCAGGTTGGTAACGCACGAAAATACGCGTTGCAGCGGTCAATTCGTGTGCGAGAAAGTGCCTTCGGAGGGCGTCGGCAACAACATTTACCATCACTTTTGAACAGACGTTGAGAAGGGAAGTAGGTTCGAAGTTGGATGTCATGTAACGCGCATCGTCGCCGTGCAGCGCATATTAATTCACATTGCTTCCAGCCAGCAGGCAGTTCAAATTAATCGAAGGAATTCTGAAAAAATTCTCCAATGACTACACAGCTTTCCAGGCGTCTCGACTGTGCGTCATTAATACCCTGGGGTTTGTTGTGAGTTAATTTCTTGAGTTTGGAAAAGCAGTGGGAGTAGTTAGATATACGGTCTTGAGGACATACAGCCCGCCGGCTGTTAGGCCTCCATACTAAGACTATTGGGGGAACATTTGTGTCATCTTCCGGCATACCACCAACGGTTTCGACTGCCTGCTGATTGTTGTTTGTTGGTATAGAATTGGTACGTGGGCTGGGAATACTTGGTGAGACTGGAGCGTTTGTAGATAAGTGTTTATAAAACCACCAGCTGTTTGGTCCTAACTGGGATAGTGCGAAAGAATGAACACCAAGTTTGTTATTGCGAAAAGCCTTATCACATAGTCTCCTATAAGGTTCCTGGGCTATAAGCTCCTGAGTCCTGAGTAAGCTCGAATTGCATCCAGGCCTAACACTTACTGCAAATCAGATTTCGGTGTATCTACCGGCGTTATTGTACACGGTGCTCATGAAACTGCACACAGAGTATTATGTCCATGTGTGGCACGGTTGACTGAAGAACAACAATGCTTTTAGATTTTCGAAAGGTTAGCCATCAGGATGGCGGATGGCATAAAATAGGTAAACCATGTGAACCGATTGATAAAGTTGGATCTCCTCTCCCTTGGCCTAATCAATCAAATGATAAAAATGACTAAAGATATGATAACACCAAGAAGGGTTGTAACGGTAATGGATAGGCTCCAAAGGTAAGCGTACAAACAAAACAGAAGACGTATCGGTAAAAAGGAACGACTCACTGATAAGTCGAGGTCCGCTGAGTTGAATAGACCACCACAAGAAGGAAAGACAGCGCCAGGGGTGAAGTTCGGAAAACGACCGACGGATAATTCCACACGCGGCGTGGGATGACGAACGTTGAGCGTCGACGGATTAGCCAACACGCGGAGCTAAAATATTTCAACGTGCAACTGCTTTACCAGCTCGAAATCCGCACAAATGGAGAAGACAGAGACGGTGCGCGGTAACTCCCGTTTATTCGTGTTGACGATTCAATTCAAAAGTGAGTTGATGGTTTCAAACAAGTGTACAGATGAGGTTAACAAAACGGTATATACAGAAATGTACAAAATGAAATTATGAAATATAACTGTGAATTATAAACACGATGTTCTTGAACGTAGACGAGTTCATGGAAACCCACTCGAGACCTTCAAAGCTCATGGTTTCTCAGATGTCTCAGGAACTATTTTCCTAGCTAGAAAAGTCTATTTTCCCCAAAAGGGTTTATTTTTCGAGCTATCTTCGAAAAATAAATTGATTTTGAATTTCATCTTTTCGCGCCACAACGTGCCAAAACTCAATTTTGGCGCACGTTTCTCCTGGCGTCTCTGATTGGCCCATCCCACTTTTAATGCATCAATTAACGTGGGATTCTTCAAGGCTGTTCAGAGACTATATATTTTAACCTGCGAACCAAACCAGGTTGCGCGCACAAGTTGCATTTGGATTGTGTAATAGCATGCAGTGTGCCGCCATATTGTTTGACCACATATACTCCCTTCCGCTTCCTTTCAGGTCCTCGAACAGGCGGGCTGGTCGCGTCCGTGCACCGGGCTGAGCAAGATGACCAACCAGAGCCCGAGGTCAGCGGTCAGTGAACGTGAGGCCACTTTTGATTGGTGGTTTGTTTCCGGACTGTGGGACCCCCTATATATATATGGACAAGGACACGATGTGAATGAATCTGTTTCGGCATCTGTGTTGTGTCAATACATGTGTCTCCTTGACTTGTGACTTTTCGTTTATTCGTGAGGCAGACCTTATTGTGCTTATATTGCGAACGTTGGACATTGTGTGCACTGTAACTTGTGATTGACTCATTGGAATATTACAGTTGTGTGACGGGACGTGCTGCTGTGTTGTTGACGCCGTTTTAGTTTCCGTTTGTGTAAGTCGTGTGCATGGCTTACTGGGCCTTTGGCTCATGCTTGTGTATTGTTTCCTTTTACAGGATTGTTGTTGGACCCCTCCTTCGGAAGAACGCTGTCCCCCGGTGTCTCCACGTTGCCCCAAAATCGGTCCGTAAGTGCGACGGACAATCGGAATAGAAGCGGCTGGCTTGCATGTTACAATATGCAGACGCTGGTCTGCAATGTTACCTTTGGTTAGAGAGCAAATACATTCTCGACTGAAGGTCAAGGTCTTCTGTGTTCTTCTGGGGTTTTCGGTTATCGTTACGCTCGGTGCTACGTGTTCGTGTTTCGTATAGTCGTGCGCTAGACATTTATCGTTATCGTTGACCAGCGGGTCATAACAGGTAAAGCCACATCTGAGGGATCGCTCTGGCGTTTTTCAAGCGGCACGCTCATCCATCAATCAGAGTTGATTTCTTTGCGAACGAATCGTTAGCACGCGGAACAGGCTATTCGAGTCTGTGGTCTAGGCCACCTCGGTCGATTCGTTCAATGGAGGATTGGAACATGAATGAAAACATTTATTCCCCAGCATTTTATAATCGTATATTTGAAGGTTTGTGCCTTTGATGTGTGCAACCTACTGTATGCCAACGCACACAATTGTGTCTGCGTGCGTGTATATTTTCGCAGCTATCTACCACGAGTTGGCTAGCATTCACTTGTGCGTCAGAGTAGCGCAAGATGAGCATGACAGCTTGCCCAACTGCTTGTGTAAAGCTTGGCTCACAGCTACTTGGAAGCAAATCGCCCTATCAGTACCATCTGTGAGTGTCGTTCCCTCATGCATTAACTTCCGTCTTCCACTTTTCATTTGTTATTTCGACACATCTTTACTGTTCCCACCACTGTGAGACCGTATTCTCATTCCCCCATTCAGCACACTCTGCAAATGTGCTCTTGGGAACTATCCGACGTACTGGTGAACGGTGTTTGTCCCAGTGTATACTTTGTTGCCTTCAACTTTTGCCAGTGTTCCACATATGCCAACTCTGGAAAAAGATAATCATATGGGCAGGGTATGGTGAAAACTAAGCGACATATTTATGTTTTCCTGTGATTAACTACCGTGTTCCTGTTCTTGTGATCCAGGTCTGCTGACGTATCAAGTGAGATAAGTTTACCAGGAAAAACCCTCACGTGAATCCTGCGGCCCAAGATGTTTGGAAGGAGTGAAATCGACCGACACATGCACACGGCCGCAACTTCAAGAGATATTTTTGAAAGCAGTCCGCAGTAAACAGGATGCGTGTGCAGAGCATAGTTAGTCAACTTCCTGCTCTTTTTCTTGAACGGCATTAATGCTGCGGAAGATCACTCCTGCTGTGTAAATTTGATTACTTTTCTCAATATTTACATAATGGATGGGTTCGCTGTTGATTTTCCCACGATTTCGGACCTTTTGTGTTCACAAGTTTCTCAACTGGTTGCTGTTTGCCAAAGACCACACAGAGCAACAAAGATACTGTACTACTGTCTGTAATGTATCAGCACAGAACATAACAGGCGCATGTTGTTCTGTATCAACCACAAGCAAGACACCGGGAGCTTCCGTTTCATCGATGTCTATTAGGTATTTGTACGTTTCGTACGGGCTAATCAAAGCACGCTGATAGAACAGTGTTCCCATGCGTATAATCTTATAGAAATGCATGTTTTTGCAGTGCACGCCTGCTTGCCGATATACGCAAGGATAACGGTCTACGTGCCTTTACGTATGAACGAGTACTGGTGAGTTCGGATGAATATTGTTAACATTTCTATCTTATGTGCTTCCATAGGCGTACTCACTGGACGTTGTAAGCAGAAAATCGTGAGATCGGGGTGTTGAGGGCCTTGGGCTTATCGGCGCAGGAATCCGGACATCCTGGTTTCTGACTGTAGCTCATCCTGTGCGTTCAAGTAAAATGGACTGAAAATTGATTCGATCATTTGTCACTACACCCCGATATCTTATTAGCACTGTTAGAAGTTGAAAAGATAGTGCTACTCCAAGTATGTGAAACTGTCCACAGTCTCAAGCGGATTACCTGCAATAAAGAAAGTAGGAGTGGAAATGCCCCAGTCTTGAAGCGGCACTATTTACTGTGAAGGCGGGAGGCCCGTTCCGTTCCAATCATCTGGGTCAGTTACTCAGTTTTAGTTTGTCAGGAAATGCGGTTCAGACGGAATATGGGCAATTGTTGCCACAGAATCGAAGATGAACATTACTTTTCCCATCCCACAATGATGCTGATATTTTTTAACATGATAACGTCCCATTTGGATGCCGATATTGGAAGATATTCCACGTCGCTGTCAACATAGGCGGCGGTTCGAGTCACAATACACTTTATCAGGCTCAAGGCTGTTGTGATGTTGAAGGTTGTGCCACTCACCTTGTATCAAGGTAGACGGCTGTTCTTCTCTTTGGCGCTCGTGTTACGAGCCACTGTGTGTATCGCTGCAGTTTTTGCTTTTTCTGTCTGCAGTCTTTCCTTTCTTTACCTTAACCGTTACCATTTCTCTTTTTGTACTGTGGTATGTTTGCCACTCTATGTGCTGATCACGTGTTAATTATATAAATGTATATATCACATCGAAGGTACTCATGGGCCTCACGACGAAGTAATTTCCAAAGCAGAAAGCCAGATATGAGAACAAACAGGTTTTCGATCTAGTCACGTTTGTGTCAATAATATGTTCACCTTGTGACAGACACTGGAGCAACGACAATTTTTCTCAACGAGCAGTCGTATTTTTGGAACTAAAGGTTGCTTGCGATTCACTCGCTCAACATGCTCGACTCCGGTCCTTGTCGCATGGAGTCCCAGCGAAGTGTGTCAGCGTATTCGTCATTGTATGCTTGCACCAGGAGCAGGGTGCGCATTTGTAAGGAACTATTTTGGGCGTTCTCTACTTCAAGGACGTTCGGCAGGGGTGTCCGACTTAACCTTTCTTCCTCAACTCTGTGATGAGCGATATTCTAGAAGGACCAGTTAGTGGTTCCGAGAATCTCGTGATGGAAGGTTCTTCTGTATAGTAGGCTGATTGGTATGTATGCAGACCACATTGCTCTACTCGGCCCTTATGCTGAGAACATACTGACTATGCTGAACAAGTTATGTTGTATGTCTGGTCTGTGTGGTGTGCACTTTACTCTTTCAAAATGTGTTTTTACAAGATTGTGTTGATTCCAATCGTACTGCTGTTATTGCAGGCGGGTCACTCGAGGCTGTCGACCGCTTCACCCACCTGGGCAGTGTCTTCTTATCAGTTGAGGAGGTATCCGTGAGGATAGCAAAAGCACACGGTGTATTTGTTAACCTTCGTCAGTTGAGCTTCAAAAAGACATCCATTTGTCGGTTACAGCAAGGTTTACTCTGTTTGTGTGTAGTCGGTGTTGTTTCACAGGTCGAGGACGTGATCAGTTCGTGTGAAAGACGCACACAAACTGTTGGTATTCGGCCACCATTGTCCTCGCTTTTTAGCCCGTACCAAATATGATGATTGTATGGGCGACGCGACATTGCGTCAGCGAGTATCTTAGGAATATACGAGTTTGCATTCATCAACCAAGCCTTCAAAGATACACAGTCTTCGGTGGTTGGGCCACGTACTCCTTATACGACGGAGCCTCTGTCTCGGAGCCTTTCCTGTCCGATGTAGTTGCTACTTGTTAGCATAAACTGCAGGGCGGCCAGACTACGTGGTGTTCACGAGTTACGAAGACTTCAACAGTTCAGCCGGGCAAGGTTAGTAGGTGACATCCACCTGGTTAGTGATTTCGCTACTACCGAGACCGCTGGCGGGTAACACACACGGTAGTATGTCACATTCACTGGCGAGCCTGTGTCCGTACTGTTATCTTTTTTTCCTGTCTCTTAAGTTTTATTGTTTTCTTTTCTTCCTAATCTCCTGTTTTCCACATATGCACTCATTTATTGCCCAACCACGTGTTTGAAAACTGTCAAGACCTACGGTAGTGCGATACTACATACAAAGCCACCCCTCCATAAAGCGTGCTGTACGACTGGAGCGGTCTGGTTGGATTCATTCGATGTGTTCAGCCGGCAGGGGTAGGTATTTTTACCGAAATTCATTGAAACCAGTCAGGAAATTCAATCAATCTTCGTTTGTCCAGAGAGAGAGCTTGCGACGGACTTGTATCTTCTCTAGTAAATAAAACTTCGATCCTGTCCACTATCTTATGCATGGCTGTAATTAGTTATTCAACGGTTCCATCATTCGTAATGACCACGAGCTCGAGCAAGCTGTATTGTGGCTCCCAATTGGGCCGTCTATATCCACCAGCTTGTTTCAGCGGAATATTCAGAGACTTTATATTTCGTAACCACGGCGTTATCTGATCATCTCGCGGTTTTACCCGGTTGCTGGTAAAAGAAGACTAAAATTGAGGAGGGTTGTGGGCGTTGCATCGGTTCTTGTGCTCGCGATGTGGTTCTGATGCCCTCTTTTGGGCTGCGAGCGCGACGTCCGTTGTGGCGTACGTCAACGTTTCTACAGGACGTTTGACATGCAATCTCGGTGTCGCAATTTGCGACCTCTGCGCCCCTGCTAAGTTTCGCTTTTTCGGAGGGTGTTTGGGAGTTTTCACCCACGGAAAATTTGACTTTCTTACCTGCTGAATGCAGGGTTTGAAGAGGAGCATTGTGCGCGGCTTGCTGGGACCACTGATAAAAGTATCCAGTGGGGCGGGCCAAAGTAATGCTTTCTGAGTCGTAGGAGGCGGCCCCAACAGGCTCCCATTATTACGATGAATACTTGGGGGCAAGAAAGGAACTGTTCAAGAGCTATCTAAAATTGATGGAAAGATCTCAATGGAATTATATGATTGCTCATAATCGAGCACATAAGAAGTACACTGTTGTGCTGCATGTCAACGTAACATGTATCTATATCACTCGTATACTGTCTATTTGTCTTACAACATGGGGTCAACATGTTTCCTCTTGGATTACCTCCCAGTTCCATTGGTGGTTTTCACAGGGAAGCGGATGACTGACCCTGTGTGGATATATATATATATATATATATATATATATATATATATATATATATATATATATATATGGTCAGGTAATAAATATACATATCTACCTATCAGTCCACATAACTAGATATGTGCATATAAATTTAGATATACGTGTAATTATCGTTACACAAATGGACACATTTATTTCTTCTCTTTCCAGTGCAAATAACTAAACAGCTATATTGAATAATTTATAATTATGAGCTGTTGGTAGGTACGCCTATTTTGGCAATAAGTAATTCGATAGTGGATCTATCCATCAACCAATCAGAAATGCGGCGGTTCAATATTATTTTTTCCCGGTATGAAGGAACCGGTACCCTGCAAAGACGTGGTACAGCTGTAACGTTACGGTAAATGTAGTTTATACACAGGACAGCGACCACAGACAGTTCCGACGCAATCCGAAATCAGAGAAAAGACGCAACTAACGAACACAACCAATGTATTGATGATACAGAGACGAGGCGGCGATCCGCACAACGCCAAGCGCAACACGAGAATCAAAAGTGTTAAAGGAAAAGGGGTTTTTATCAAACGTTCAAACAAGTCAGTCCAGGAGGATCAAGTCACAGTTCTAGGGATGTTCATTTTGTGGGACCGTTGAATGATACGTAGGCGAACGACCTGCAATAGATAACACGGAAGTGAGCATCAGCGGAATGTTTAAATTACATGCGCAACAGTTTCGGTATTGTTACACTGCTCCCCTCTCACTGAGGCACTGACCCCAGTGCCTTTGCAACACTTGGGGCTTGGGATTTCGAACTATTGCTCTGCGATTGGACACTGCCGGGGTACTGCAGGGGGTTGCCCCTGGGCTTCCTCCGGCGTTTGGGCTGGCTTTAATTGATTGTAATGTACCGTAAGTACATTCGCCGTTGGGTCTGTAGTATCGCGAATAAATCGTACACAGTGAGTGACAGCACTGTTGCACAAATCACGAATGGACTTAGCCACGGGCGATGGATTATGTGGCGTCCCAGTGGTGGTTTTGGTCATGGTATAACCAGACGCGATCCCCGATGTGGTAGACTGGTCCGTTTGCTGTGCGGTCATAACAGCTTTTCTGGTGGCCTTGGGACTTAGACAAATGCTGGGCAGCAATTTTGTAGGCGACTCTCAAACGTTCACCTAGCTCCCTGACATACTGTGGCAACCCTAGGCATTCAGCGGGCGCCAGCGGTGTTAGTACTTCAATTGGCAGGCGTAGTTCATGACCTAGGGTGAGTAACGAAGGCGTGTACCCTGTGCTCGAATGGACGGCAGCTCTGTAGGCCAAAAGACACTGTGGCAGGATTTCGTCCCAACGATCTGACTGGTGTCGTTCGATAAAGGTACGCAGAATTGCCATTACAGTACGGTTGGTTCGTTCGACTAGGCCGTTACTTTGGGGGTGATACGGAGTTGTTCGGGTTTTGTGTATACGCAACATACGACATACTTCCTTTAGAAAGGCGACCTTCAAACGCAGCGCCTTGATCAGAGTGCAGCTCAATAGGTGTACCGAAACGAGCGACCCATTCGTTAACGAACAACGATGCTATGGTAGAAGCTTCCTGGTTTGGCATTGGAAAGGCCTCGCACCATTTGGTAAAGTAGTCGACAATCACAAGAATATATTTGTTTCCTCTCTTCGACGTCGGTAGTGGTCCCATGACATCAACTCCCACACGGTGGTTGGGACCAGCTGTTGCAACCGTTTGAAGCGGGGCTCTAGGAGCTACAGTGGGAGATTTTGTTTGCGCACAGGTGTTACAGTTGGCACAAATGCGAACAACATCATCATGTAGCTTTGGCCACCAAAAGCGCTGTCGGACGGCTGCTTCAGTCCTTCGCTGCCCCGCATGTCCCAGTTCTAAATGTACCTCTCGGACAACCTTTGAAACCCTGCCACATGGGACGATTAGTCTATATGTTCGTTTGGTTCTATCAAACAAATGCAATACACCGTCGATAACTCGCAAATTCGCCCAATGTGACCATAAGCAGCGCTCGTCCGGTGATTTTCCTTCCATCTCTCGACCAGTTGGTTTGGGATTTCCATCAAGCTGTCGGCGGTAGATGTTAGAAATGTACGGGTCATTCAGTTGATAGTGAGCCCAAGTAGCCCCAACTGAGGGTGCCCACAACATTGCGTTAACAGTTTCCGCGGGGAGACGAGACAAAGCATCGGCATTTGCGTGGCGGCTGCCCGGACGGTAGATGCAGTCAAAGTCGTAATCCTGCAAATATTCCAGCCAACGGGCTACTTGACCTTCCGGTTCCCAGTTGCGAAGCCATTGTAGCGCCTGATGGTCCGTTCGAACTTTAAAAGGTTTTCCAGTAAGTAGGGACGGAAGTGTTTGAGGAAATACACTAAAGCTAACATTTCACGGCGTGTAGTGCAATAGCGCCTTTCTCGCTTGTCAAGCCGACGACTTGCGCATAGGCATCGCGACTTTCCCATTAGCTACGTTCTGGGAAAAAGTACAGCGCCGATAGCTAAGTCACTGGCGTCAGTGTCTAGTATGAACGGACCGGCTGATGGCGAGAAATCTGGAAATGCGAGAATCGGAGGGGAACTGAGCTTATCCTTGAGAGTATTGAATGCTGCATGACATTCAGCGGACCATACGAAATTCTTGCCTTTTTCAGTAAGTTGGTGCAATGGAGATGCTATCTCCGCAAAATGTGGGACAAATTTTCGATAATACGAGGCCAGCCCCATAAAACTGCGTACATCGCCTACTGAGCGTGGTATCGGCCAATCAACAATTTGTTTAACTTTTGTGCCATCGGTTTTTACTCCTGATTGCGTGATTGAAGATGGCCTAAGAATGATACTTCCTGCTTTAAAAACACGCATTTCGTAGGCTTCAACTTCAAGCCTGCCATTCTGAGACGTTCGAATATACTCTTCAGTCTGAGATTATGCTCTTCTATTGTGGCGGCATGAACAATGATGTCGTCGAGGTAGATCAAACATTCGTTTGGTACTAGGTCATGTAATACTGTCTGCATTAACCGCTGAAAAGTAGCAGGGGCGTTAGCGAGGCCAAACGGCATCGTTTCAAATTCATACAACCCGGATGGAATAACGAATGCCGTCTTTTGACGATCTGCTGGGCGGACTTCAACCTGCCAGTACCCCGAAGCTAGATCGAGTGTGGAGAACCACTTTGCGCCGTGTAAAGCGTCGAGTGTGGTATCTATGCGTGGCAGAGGAAACGAATCCCTCTTTGTTATGGCATTCAGACGCCTATAGTCAACACACAACCGTAGGCTTCCATCCTTCTTTTTAACCAACACAATAGGGGATGCCCAGGGGGAAGTCGATGGCCGTATGATTTTCTTGTTAAGCATGTCCTGAATCAGGGTATCCAGTTGCGACTGGTAGTGAACAGGGATTCTTCTAGCGGGTTGTCGAAGAGGGTGATGATCACTAGTATCAATTTCATGTTGTACAATTCCAGTCCGCCCAGGTTCCTCACCACCGTACTGGAACACGTCAGGGAAGCTACGTAAGAGGCTTGCTAACATCAGTCTTTCGGTATAGGGCAACGCTGTCCTAGTTAGTAATGGCTGTATCAAAATCGATTCCAGATCGTCTATTTTATCGGAAGCTGCTAATACGTTCACCGTTTTAGGCCTGCCGTCCATTCGAACATTCGAGGCATTATAACGGAAACAGATTTTCTGTGAGGCTGGGTGAATCGTGTCGCAGTACTGTCGTAGGAAATCCATTCCTAAAACCGCGCCCATGGCAGCTGACTGCTTATGGCAAACTGATGGCGAGTTGTTAAATTAGCCAGCTGTACCGTGGCCACTACTTGCGAGCCCGTCTGTAAGGTGGTGCCGTTGGCCGTTAATATTTGATGGCGGTACTCAGGCCGGACTATTTTACATTTTAGTTGGGCTGCCACAGCCGAGTTTAAAATACTACATGAGGCACCAGTATCGATCAAAAAACAAATAGCCTCATTGTCTAATCTACCGTTGACAGTTAATGGTTTATCTGCATCAGCATTGGTGGAACAGATAATAGAAGATACAGATGAATACGACAAAGGTGACCTACCTCGTGCAACTCGGCTCACTGCCAGAGGCGGATTGTGTCCACATTTCTGCGCACGGGAACCAAATCTCTTACAATAGATGCAATTTCTCGCGAGGGGACTAGGCTGGGGGAATTTTTCGGCACAGACAACAATTGGTTTTGACAGCTGAAAGGAGGTATATCGGGCCATTGATGTCCTGCAACCACTTCATATGCTCCGAGTCTTTTAACTGCCTTCTAGAGGATGCCGCCGGTTTGCGCAGAAATTTTCCGCGTAGCCCCTGATTAGATAAACCCAGGCAAAAACGGTCGCAGATCTGGCCATTTCTTTCCTCCGGGGATGACTGTGGGAATGCCTTCAGTGCTAGCTCCCGCAGGTCACGAAGGAATGAATCCACCGATTCCGACGGTTGCTGACGTCTAGCATGGAACCTTTCGCGATAAACGGATGCCAACTCCGTGCGCCCGAACAGTCCTTGGCTATGGTTTCCATGATGATTTTAGTGTGACTCCTGGGCCCATCTACCAGAGCACGGAATTGCTTCACAGCTGCCAATCACCAAGAAAGCTAAGGGAAATATAGAAGTGATTGTAGCTGCGTTCAACTTGCTGATAAGTAAAATTCCTCACATTTAAGTGCCCAATCGTTCAAGAATTCATCAGTCGGGATTAGTAAAGGGGGCGATGGCGTGGTGATGGCCTAACCTCGCAGCATAATTCGTTCATCTCCGCGGTAGACTCCGTTGACAACGAGGATGAAGTTAAATCCGACTTTACATTCATCCCACCTCTGTCACCAAATGTAACGTTACGGTAAATGTAGTTTATACACAGGAATTGCGGGACGACGTAGAGCAGTTTTTCCGACTGTTCAAGTGCGAAATCAGTAGGAAAACGCAACTAATCTAACACAACCAATGTATTGATGATACAGAGACGAGGCGGCGATCCGCACAACGCCAAGCGCAACACGAGAATCAAAAGTGTTAAAGGAAAAGGGGTTTTTATCAAACGTTCAAACAAGTCAGTCCAGGAGGATCAAGTCACAGTTCTAGGGATGTTCATTTTGTGTGTTGCCGTTGAAGTGTACGTATGTGCGACGTCGTACTGCATTTAATAGATAAACACTGAGAAAGAGCATATGTGAAGTGAGATGATTTAGATACATTGCCGCAATTTCAGTTCTGCGGTATTGTAGTTACAGAGCTGATCAGTTCGATTCCACCGTAAAGAATGTAGTGCGTAACGTTTACTTATACATAAACAAACTGTGGTATACTGTGTTAGAAATCGGAAGATAATTAGAAAATGGGATACAGTTGCATTGCTTATGGCTGAAATAGGGTCTGTTGAAATGAAAAAAATGTTGACGTATCAAACGGTTAGGAGTAACAGTGAGTATTACAAACAGACGAGTCACGTTAAATTTGGAAATAAAGGCATATAAACAAGTGAGTAGAACAAAGTTGAATGTGACATTGAAGTTCACAGCGTCCAAGTTACTCCCTTATTTTATATTGAGTCTAAATCATCTTTTGACCTCAATGTGCGTGTTTGTGAAACATACGTAGAGCCAGAAACGTGAACAAAGTGTAGATTCCCGCCCGATCTAGCGAACGCTGATCCATTCCAAAGTTACGCTACACGTTGGAGAATCAGTACACTTATATGCAGCCAACTATTGTGGACTGAATGGAGTGAGTGGTCGGACTAGTCTGTACAAAATTTGTCCGCGTCTTTAAAGCTCAAAATGATAGTTCAAGGTTGAGGCGTTCCCATTTCCACGTCCCTTAATGCGGAAGCCCGCACGAGATCGTAAGCCATTTCACTTGGGTAGCACCATCTCGTCAAGATGTAACGCTGTTGACGACATGTCGACAAAACCAGCAAGAGCGTATGCTGCGTTCGCGCAAAAGCGTCGTCGTCGAAACGACGTCCGTTTAACGCTAAAGGTAAGGGTGTGATCCACCCCGCTTTACAACTAAAAATAGCAAAGTTCAATTAATATATCGGCAAACTGGCTCTGTTTGATTATCATTACCTCCACCAACTGACTCATAGCAAACGCCGGTCGTTAACCGGCACGCATTTCCACTGGACTTCCAATGGGTGATCAACACCTCTTACAACATGAAAATGGCTCGGAGTGATTACGCTTGCACACCAAATGAGTGTTTACTGCATCTGGCATTACTCGCC
>LOND01024683.1:0-10089 GCA_014220965.1 Paragonimus kellicotti
GCCGGCGGTACACATGACGCTGCTCCAGAATTTGGCGAAGAGTAAAAATGTGATCTATACAACCCCGCCCAGGGCGAAACCCTGCCTGTTCTTCCCTAATGTTTACTTCCCGAACTGCAGTGAGTCGACGAAGTATAATTGATGCTAGAACCCTTGAAATGACTGGGTCAAACTAATCCCTCTATGGTTTTCGCAAGAGCCCCGGGCTCCTTTCTTAAATATGGGAACTATTATCGAGTGACCCCAGCACGGAGGGATGGTCTCCGTCGTCCACACAAGTTGAAACAACTGAGTCAATGCCTCTACTAACGCCTTCCCACATTCTATGGAATCTTCCAGCGTGAGATCATCTGGGCTAGCAGCCCTACCACGTGTGAGAGCCGAAATGCAATTGCGAACTTCAGTCTCAGTGGGTAGTTCCAACAGAACCTGACCAGGGTGCTACATTCACAAGGTTTGTGGCGGCACGAACACAATAGAAGGACGGAGGCCAAGCTAAAGTCGACCCATCAAGTGTTCTCGCCCGACTCTCTAACCTCCTGACTTATTACCAGATTTAGTGTACACAACCTAGCCTAGCTGACGGCTTTACTAGACACGCGGTGGACGCGTGGGACCAGTGAAGATCAGAGTATATTAGTTTAGAGTTGTCGGTGTCCCTGAGGCAAATGCGGTTTCCATTTCCTTAACTTTTTCCACTAACCAAGCCTCACGATCAGCCTTTAGACTACGTTTCAGTTTCCTACGGATATCTCTTCTAGACTTGTTATGTGAACTACCAGGAGGAACCTTCCGTCTGGCTTCCAACAACTCCAGGGATTTCTCTGAAATCCAATGTTTGTTTACCCCATGTACCCCTGTGCCGCAAGCTACACTACCTGCTTTCTGAATGGCCTGTGAGATTTGAGTCCAGCAGCTATAGGGTCTTCGGAGTGAGTACCACTAAGGCAGCTTTCTAAGCTGGTTTGGTAATTATGCCTTACCGATGGTAAAGCCAGTTTCTCAACAGCTAACCGTTGCTGTCGGTGGGGTCGTTGCCCAGCAAAAGTAAGAACACAAACGGGCAACGTCACCAACCACTGCTCTAGCAATCCACGTATCGTTGCTCACAAATAAGAAGCGAACAGTCTTGTATGGAACCACCGGCTGCACTCTATAACCTAACGGCTATGGGTGTGCTATCTGAGAATCAGGACTGATTCGGAGAACGCGCGGCGTCCAATGTCAGCATTGACCGTCGCACACGATGCCTTAGAAAACCAGTAGCTGGGCTAAGAATAGGCTTATGCTTCAATGCAATAAGCGTTCAACCAATACGAAAACACGCCAGTTTTCTGTTTGAAGCGATTGCGATGCTTTGTCCCTTCAAAGCCTACCACCTAAAGAGAGTCGGCTTTCACTAAGGTGGAACGATTTCTGAGGGAATCATTAACTCCGGCCAGAACAACTAGTAGTCGAGCTAACGGCGTAACAAGACCGCGAAGGAAGTGCCAGATGCCGAGAATAAAATCGTGCGCTTGAAGCCGGCCGAATTTGCACTACCACTCTCAGTAGAGCAATAAAGCAGACGACAGAGTGAAAGTAAAAGTGTCGCTGAAAGATCTCATCAGAGCGGTGTTTCACAGGAAACCGCTAATGCGGATCGTGCGATGCATATGCAAATGAATTAAAGGAAAAATCAATCTACTAATGCGGCTGCGGCCGTCGTGCTGAGAACTATACCTACCCCAGCCTGACCTGTAACAGCGGCTGTGGAGTCACCCGAAGTGTATAACCAGTATCGGGTAGACAATTAGACAAAAAGAAGAAGATATATGACATCGTTTATGTTCCATACGTTGACTACTGTCATGGATTCTTCTAGTCTCCGAGATACAGCAGACATCAACGTGCAACGAGTCTAGCGTTCGTGCGAGAGCCGCTTGCTGACCTATCTGTTTTAGCGTGCGAACGTTGAAGGCACCTATATTAATTCGCGTTCTAGGTCTAAGCAAGGGACGAGGGAGGCCTGAAGCTGAAAGGCAAGAGACGGAACTTACCGGCTCAGTGTTACCACAGTTAGCTACATCTGTTGTGGGACCTGTAGAGTAATTATCAGAAATGGAGGTCGGGAGGGGCCTGAGAGCTAAATTTGATAGGACAGTGGGGGAGGGGTCAGCAGTAGCATGTTTCGCCTATCCACCCTGCTGTATGCAGCAGATAGGGCGACCCGGTTTATACTGCGAGACGGCCGATGCAGTATGGATTTATTGTTGTGAATATTCATGGTTGTGTGTGGGCTGAGATACTGCCAGGACGCCCAGACCTAGACAGGAGAACGATTAGGGTTCTCAACCAAAGCCTTTGGCTCAAAAGCCTGTACCGCAAGGCAGCGGTTGGGTGGCAATGTACCAGAACTGGTACTTTTTCCGGAAAAAGATGCCAACCTTCTTCCAACCCCCAACCTGGAGGACCAGGAGACTGGTTTGTCAGACCTCTACCCATTGGCCTGCCTGGTATGAGTGACTCTATCGGTGTGGTGGCCACACCGTCCAGTTTAGCCCAATAGGTCATCGAGATGCGCAAGCCGTCACACCACGTCAAGGTCCAGTCTCATGTAAGCACTAATTTACAAAAAGATAACAATTCTGGGCTCTTATCTTACAACAGTATCTTGAATGAGGTAACTGGGTTGATCTGCAAACCTATTGTCACAAGGCTTTCAGTAAACGGTGACAGGCAGTCTCGAGTAGAAGGTTTACCCAGTTGAGGGTGTTTATTTCCGAATTGTGTTCTGCCAACTACCAAGATAGATGTCAGTTTGTTTTCTGCCTATGTGAATACCATTGTAACTGCAAGTGAACCTGTAATCAAAGAGGAGACAAAACAGTTAGCTCATTCTAAGTACAAAGAAGTTGTATCCTTTTTTGAGCCATCACAAAACATGATGGAACAATGAGTTATGCAGTAGCGAAGAACATTTTGTGGATGTTCCAAAAAGGCCCAGTAGCTAAAGAACCATTATCTGATAAGTTAAGTCGTTCTTTTGCCAGGTCAGGCAAAGAAGTTGTCCAGTCGTGGTAGTTTTAGTAAATCTCGCACTCAAGGTGGTTCCGGGCAGATTGGCTACATCGACCTTTACCGAGTTTCAGCGATTTGTCTACGTATAAATGGTATCTAGATATACAATGTAATGTGTTATTTCAGACCGTTAAGTTAACTTTGAAATTTCGCTGGTCCCCTACAATCGTTTCTGTTCGCGAGGACAAAATCATAGCCATCATCCGGCTTGAAAACGACGAGAGCCTCTCACATGACTTTTTCTTCATTTAGAGTTCTGCCCTATTCACAGCTGCTCAAGCAGAAAATTCGGCCATGTCGGGGGTTAGGTACGCGGAAGTACAACTACGTCAGTCAATTTGGCCTGTCCTTCTTTGAAACCGCCGGTTAGCGTGCACAAAATCTGAGTAGATTGGCGAACTTGCTCTCGATCTTTTTAGTAAAATTATAACTCGTTTGTCCCAGAACGAAATG
This sequence comes from Paragonimus kellicotti, assembly GCA_014220965.1. Classification (NCBI taxonomy): domain Eukaryota; kingdom Metazoa; phylum Platyhelminthes; class Trematoda; order Plagiorchiida; family Troglotrematidae; genus Paragonimus; species Paragonimus kellicotti. The sequence continues at coordinate 3,514 of LOND01024683.1, forward strand.
GAACTTCCACGATCGACTGATGTATGTCTATGGTTACGCCCTCAATCAGACCTCACAACTGCGTTCGTGGTGGGGTGGACTGCATCTGTTGCCTTGCATATGAATCCATTCAACTGCTCATTGTATCCGATCCTACTCACCTGGTTATCTTAGAGTCTTTCGTTAACCAGTTTGCTTGAGTAACAGTAGCTGATCGATTGAATCCAGCCTATAAATATTAAATTATTGCCATCTGGACCGATTGCTTTCATCATTGATCGCTCGGCGTTTGCTGCGGAAGTGGACATATCACATATACTTCTAATTGCTTCAGAGTTTTATTACACAATTGAAGTTAGCGTTTGTTGAAGCTAGTCGGAGCTCCGTTAATCACGCGCCCAAAACCAAGCTGATGTATTCAAAAGTGTTAAAGCTGCCTTGCTTTTGATTGACTTTGACCACACGATTTAATGCTTTGGTTCTGTTTGTTGTTCTCGTAATAATTCATGCAGTTCGTTGTACATTACAGAATGCACATTTGTGGCCGATGAGATTGTAAGAAATGATATCATTTCAAAGTTTTCGTCTGATTCTTGTTTTCAAATCGTTGTTTAACCTAGCTTAGGAACTACCGTGTCACCAATCATATAAATCAGCTCTGTCAACTACAACTGTGAAACTAATTATTGAGCGTGTTGGACGCGTATATCATTAGGCCGCGTACATTGTTGACAAATGTCTCAATCAAAACTAAATTGTATGCAACCAGGACAGTTGACACTGCATGGGAGACTGTCAAAACTGAATCGAACAGGAAGTGTTCTCATAAAACTGAAGCTTACTATGAATCAACTGACAACCTTGTTCTGGAGAGTCCAGTACCACTTGTTGACAGATGTGCCATTGGTGATTCTAAACTGCAGTTTCGTGGGCTGAGCAACAGTGCTGAATCGGAAATCCCGTTCCTTGAGTGGAACAAACAACTCCCACTTGATCATGTTGATGATTCAGGGAATTCAGTAAACAGGACTGTACAGAAATCATCCTGAACGTTTAACGCATTGCATAAGGCTAACTTCATTTTAGGAAAACAATTTGATTTGGGTGACATCTTGAGGTGAATAACATAGGGCAAGCCAAATGCGAACCCAAAAAGTGATTCAAAATCATTGAATCAATAAAGTAAACGATACAGTATTTTTCACCGTGTCCAAATTTGTTAATTTCAACTGGACGTCTACTCTTAGAACCATACTGGAAGATGGTTATTAGATTGCACTAATAAAAGAACGTTAATACTGACAGTCTGGTTTCCAAAGCAAAAATTGTATGGATCAGCGTGGATAAGTTTACCGAATTTTGTGGTATTATGAAGAAGTACTGGAATCACCGCAGGATTATTCCATCCGATCCTGTGACTTATGATAGCTAAGAGCAGGGTAATAGCTTATACACTAATGTTTACGTATTAGGCTAATACTCTAAATTACTGAGAGAAGGCTTTCATTGAAGTATCGAGTCCGTATCAGAAAGTAAACTGTACTGAATCTTGTTGTATAAGTTATTTAATATGTTTTCATTCCGATTGAGTGATGACTAGTTCCTCGTACCCTTATTGTTTCTGTACTTTAAGCGAGCCTATAACATGAGCACTGCTCTCAACCGATGTGCGTCCTACAATGCCTATGAAGATACAAATGGACTATGGTTAATGCATCCGTCTCGTAATGACATAAAGCCGGAATGTACTTCGGGATCACCCATCCCTAAACATGTGCCCGATGATGTCCATCGAAACAGATCGATCAATAAGTGCAGCTTAAGTGAAAAATCCCAATCAATCGATCGTTATTGAAATCGATGTTAACCACAGATCCTGTGCGGATTAAGAAAGAAAAATTCTTTCTATGCTCACGATCATGAAAACGTCTAATTCGGTTGCCGTAGGCTTTCAGGAAAATGAAATTGAAGAACTTACGAGTTTGTCAACTCACAAATAAGGAAAACTAATCAATTGTCTAGGTACAGTTTAGTTATCTAATTTTGAATTCGTACTTCAATTCGCTGGAATTTTAACCCAATGTTTTTAATTTTCAGCCACAAGTCATTGGTGGTCAATCAATCCAAATTCCATTCCGATAATGTGCACAAGTAGAGAGACCGTTTGGTTGGCTTTCGGGAAAATATGCAACTTTATTACAGCTAGTTACGTTCGCTTTTGTCAGGTCAAGGTATGATACGAATTACACGAGATTTGCACGTTCCCATCAAATCGGAAAGCATCCAGGAATCCTAGCGGTCAACTTAAGTATACACTCGCCCATTCGATATCGTGTGAACAGCCGTGGTTCACTATGATTCGTTTATTCAACTTTCGGACATCAAACGGCGTGAATGACTTTCAGATGTAATCAATATAATTGTCGCAAATTGGTGCATTGGTTTAGTGAGAAATGTTCACATTGCTGACGTTCCAATAGAATTTACAGCTCCATGACATTCAAGGTTAAAAGCGTTGAGGGCAGTTGACGTCATTTGAACAGTGGTAATATAATAACATTTTGTATGTAAATAATCGAGGAAAAAACAAAATAGGGCAGCACAACGTTTTTTTTGCAGTATAACACTACGGCCCTTCATGGGGGGGATTTATGATGGTACGCCCAAGGAGAGCATTACGATCACTTGTCAATAGGTTGTAACAATCCTCTGGATGGAGAGTCGAGTGTAAACTTGGACGCGAACTAATAAACTCAGTAGAACACCAGTTATAAAGACGGAAATCACACAAGACGTGAATAGCACACTCTACTGGGAGTGTGCAATGACCGTGTATTTACCCATCTAGAATGAGCGAAGCACTTTGTTGTTAGATGTATTTCTTACTTCTCAGCACAGATTGAATGTATCAAATTTGCTGAATACCGATCGTTCATCTGGTCAACGCCTCAGTACAACTCCATCGAGCCTGGCATACCGATCATTGCAAGCTAAATGTTTAGGGACCGACTGGAATGTGATAAACCGACTGGCAAGTCACAATTTCGTCGTGGAAATAGAACACACGTAAAGACTCAAGAATGAGTAATTCAACAATTGCTTAGAATTCTTCCCACTACAAGTCGATAACAGTTTATTATATATGGATTTTACTATCTTGTCAACGGGTAAAAATGGACTGACCTTTCTGAGCTCTAAACTTATTGCAAGTATATTTACAATCACTACTGACCGTCCTTTATGGCCGAAGTTTTGTAGGTGATAATGCGTCTACCGACCACCACCATCACTATCCACCAGTAAACACAGAACATTACTTGGAACGAATTATCTGTTTGTCCGACTGCGTAAGGTGTTCAGGCTTTGATATGTAAAGGGGCATAGAAGTGGCAAACATGATGAGACCTCTTAGTGGTTAACTAAGTGAAAAGGGAACAGTATTCAGCAGAGATCATCTAGAGAATCACTGTCAAGATGCGAGCGTGCGTGTGTAAGCATGCAGACAGACAAAGGTGACGAACGTGTTCTTTTTATGTCTGGTACGAGCCGGTTAGTCTGATTCATTAGATTGTCCACGTGCACGCAGCATAAACGTGTTCTGCGAGGGCTGAACATTGGAACTCGACTTGCACAGTGGTACAAATTACAAGTTTATGGAAACTAATTAACCGTGATTCGATGCTGATAGTGACCACGTTTCTCCAAAGGGGAATTTCTTTTTTTCCACGTTTGTTGAGTATGGTGATGTTCTTTTAAAGCTATCAAACAGGATAGGTGTTCACTTCAACTATTATTTGGTAGCTTCAATACTGTGTTGATCTGAGACACTCTTAGATAGCAAGTCAACGATCCTAAGCACGTCGGTCTTTTAGTAAGAAATTTTGTTTTCTTGCTAGTACCAATGAACAGAAACACGCGAGATCACAAATATACGGCCACTACATGGAAGGTTATTCTTGGCTAAGTTGCTATATCTGTTATTTTCAGTCAGCCACTATAGAAACTTCAAGTTTAAAACAATCTGTTATGCTACTGATTCGTGTTGCTAGTCTCAACAGAAACGAAACGTGCTTTATGTACCTCAAAGTGTGAGTTTGTGACATTCAAAAATACATTGTTCCGTCCCAGAAAGACCAACTATATCTAAGGAACACGTTTACGAAGAACGAAACGTTTCTTCTTTAAATACATTGTTCAAAGAAATAGGCTTCTCAGAACCCCACATCAACCACCTTTGTAGATCACAGTTGGTCCAGTTCTCTTCTCCGAAGGAAGCAGTATACCAGCCTTGTCGATAAACAAGACAGGATTTTGCACTATGGCTGCAGGACAGTTCACTGGGTCACACAAAGCGGTTCCGTACGGAACTGCACACATTTCGTTGGCAAGCCACATATGGTCTACAATCAACACGACGGCCGAGTTTATGATTTGTTCGTGTGAACGGGAAAATAAGCTCGTTTTAATTTAACTTTATTACTTCAGCCAAGCAAACGGTACACTGGTCTCAATGGGCTTGGTTTAAGCTTGTGTGGAGGTAGCTGTAGGCAGGCTTGAGACTATAGAAACTACACGAAAAGAATAATCATCAGAAGATCACCAGAAAATACGGAAAGTATTGTTCAGTATTGATGGTTTGTAGTTGTGAGTGGAGTGTTGAAAGAAGCAAATCTTATGGCTCTGCGGGAGAAGCTTCTTGAATTCGGTGCCAAAATGAACATGACAGAAATATGAGAAAACAACAACCAGCCTAGTCGTTTAACAGCACTTGTTCCAGACTCATAATTCCAATTATTCCTGTGAGCGTCTGTGATAATCGCATTCCGGATTACGACCGAATATTGGTGACCGATTGGCGTTCTGATAGCCAACTGAAACAGGGGTAGAAAGAAGATAAGTGCGTGTTCGGACGTTGTAGATATCTACCAAAGTACATTGTTTGTTAGAGCCAAGTTATTGTTCATGAGTACAGCTTTCACTTTGAATGACGGGCAGTCCAATAGAACCTCATCACACAGACGTAGCGTACACCATTGTGGTTGGTCCGTTGTATCAACGACCTTGTTTGAACATTCGTCCAGTACTGTGAACTGGACAGCAGTGGAGCTAGCCAAATCGTCTCAGTGTGCTTCCTGATTCTTGAAACCGCCCCTATTTCTCCTAACTCCGGGGAGTGATTCAGCTAAAGTTCTCTAAACTTTCATTGGTTCACAATCATTCATTCAGTCTCGTTTCGATGAAGGAAACCTACAACGAGCTTCGGGTGACCAAATACCATAACTGTACACTGCCAAAAGCAGCAGCCTATGATACACAAGAAGGAATGAAATTGTAAATATTCAAACTTAATAGCTTTGTCTCCTCTAAACTTGAGAACAATCCCATGCTAAGGTGAGTCATCAGAGTGACCCGTGAACTGCACGGTTTCCAGTTGGCACAGATCACAAAAATGCACGTGCACACTAGTGAGGGAGTGTAATTGAAAATTGGCTCGGGCCTGACATGAAGTAGGCACGACTCGCATTCTCAGCTGGATGTATCTGTACACATGTTCACTCGTTTTTAGCAGTCGATGATCTTGGTGATCCTTGTTGAACGTGTTTCATTCTTTGATCAGTCAAATTTTTAAAAAAGTTGCTATGCCCAACAAAGTTTCACTTGACTAGATACCACATCCCGCTCATCGTACACAGCTTAACAAGATTGAACGCACTCGGCATGAAATTTCTCTGAAAAGTGGGGAAACTTCCATGTAGAACTACGTAAATTATCGTGTACGGCTCGACCTGTCAGTCAGGCCGTTATCATCCTGGTATATCCGATCATTCGTGAAGGAAAATATTGAGAGCAAAGTTACTTACAATAAGCCTCTGTAACTCAAACCGCTGACCGTGTGATCCAGAATGACCATCTCGATTTTTCAGTTGACCGGATGACAGCTGATGCACAGGCGGAATCGTAATAACCTCGCATCCTGGAAACATTCATGCGTTCGTTAAAGTGCTCTCTCCTGAATCGTCATACGCGTATTCCTTCATCTTTGTTCCTGTGGAACAATTATGACTCACCAGTCAGTCAGTCTTACTGTAATCGATTAGCAAATTTTAGTGCTTGGCAGTCAACATGTCGAACTGCAAACAGTCATGTAGGGTCGTGTGAAACGAGGATCAGTCGAATGGGCGGTATTTGGAGGTCACGTAAACAATCAAAACCGCAAAATAAGGAAAAATAACAATACCATATTGATTCACCCACTTTTTGAGAGTTAATATTCAGCTGGCACTATGCAAAACTACGATGATCGGAGACTAGGATGTCAAGCCCGAGTCAGATGACCAGTGTTAACTGCCCCGTGCAATTTTGTGTGCAGCAGCTCCGAAATTGTTACCGTAAAAAATTCACAGAAAAAACAGCGAGTACGGGAGATGAATGCAAATGAGCGATCACCAAGAATGTCCTCAACGCTCACTAAGGCCAACAAGGGTGAATTCGCCTGCGTAAAGTGACACGCAGTTTCATCCTGTGAGTCTTGCGCTACTCACGGTCAGCAAGACCACAAAATATTTACGTTTAATTTCCTTTCCAAATAATAGGCTG
>LOND01024876.1:0-10298 GCA_014220965.1 Paragonimus kellicotti
TGTAAATTCGGATTGAACCGACCGGCGTTGTTAGGAGCATATGGCCACTTTGGTGCCCACACAAATCAGCGTCTGTTTACCCAATCAGTTTCATAACGAGGATAACAGGGAAATTCACAACACAAGAATAAATGCGGGGTATTATAGCTGTCCGATTAAGATTTCAAAAACGCACGAACAAGAAATTTAGTAAGAAACGCAAACACCTTTCTATAGAAACAAGACAATTATTGGAAGCGTTGGACTTCGATCAGTGTAAAGTTTCAGCAACACAACCAGCGGCACATCGTGGTCAAAAATGACGACGATACTTCCCCAGATGATGAAACTGATCCGATCACAGCCGGACACAAACAAGGTCAAAATTGACTGGAAGTGATTTAGTAAACGGACTCCCCAAAGCATGCCGGGGTGAATTAATTCAGTCATCACATCCTTTTATCTCATAAGGAATTGTACATTCCAACTGAAACTATGTTGATCGAAGAAGTCATGTGTATTGCGCTGTTCACAACGCTCAACGAACGTCTCAAATAATCCCAGCCAGCAGGAACTCTGAGTTGTCAGGTGACCTATGAAAGGATTATCAACCAAAAAACGCAACAACAACAAAGGGTATGGAAGAGAATGATATCGCTATTAAGGTATAGCGAACACTGACAAATTGTCTCCACAAGGTCGCTTGATAGTGAATACATTATCGGACTTTAACCACACTTTAACCATACTTCAACCACACAACCGATACATTTCCATCTTCGGTAATAGTTACTTACTGCAACGGCAACAAAACAGAACAAACGTTAGTATCAACATGTATCAATATGACCGTTCAACAAATGGCTTAAAGCGTACAAAACACATACTGCCTAGTTCCAGTTGGTTCAGTCGTTTCAGTGAGGTCAATCAGTTCAAAGTAACTGAAAATTTCGGACTACAAGGTCATCCAATGGAGCGAACACATGAAACATTCAAACATTGGCGGACGCTTGCATTTCATATTACCTTTTTACCACCAAACGACAATAACCAGGAAAATATATGACCAGACTAGAGTGAGACATAGAAATCCAAAGGACACCCAGGAAAAATTGATGGGCCCAAAGGAGTCTACGGCATACGTAAACCTTATTATATATATATATATACATCTATATATATATATAGATATATATATATAGGATTGGCATGATACGGATGATCGTAACCAGTTCAGAGAAGAGCAGAAAAGATGCAATAGCAAGATTAACTATAACCTCAAATGTCTAACCGAAATTAATCCGACGGTCTGTGGCCAACATGTGTCTGGCGATTGCCAAGCCCGGAAGTTTGTATGGGCTCAGGACGAGTGAGGTAGGCTACGCACTCACGTTCTGAACCCAGTTCGTCGAATGTTCCTTCAGAATTCAAACACCAATCGTCTTGTCGATAGAATTTTCGCAACCATTACCCACGAACTAGTGAATACGGTGTGGAGCGGTGCCAACAGGTTGCATTCCACTGACCGCAGGTAACGGTAACGTGTGATTTCGGCTGATGACTACGATTTCAATGGCAATCATACGGCTAGGCGTCTGCTTAAAGCGAAACGATGCCACTGCGAATGTAGACTGTTCTCTCTTCAAACATCCACTGCCGTCTGTTACCGGCCATGTTTACCGATTAATCGCATCGGATATTCACTACTCTGCAATGTAGTTGTGAGCAATCGAACTTCCTTAGCTAAACAGTCCAATAAACAACATAAACCACGTGTAAACAATGTTTAACTAGTGCACGTTTGTTCCTCATTGATGCAATGCGTGCAAGTTTGCTATACCGACCAGTCCAAGTTGGTTAAAGATGCACATAATTTGTCATTCTTACACACGAGGGGGGATGTCTAGGAGTGGCAAACAGTCCCATATTTCCACTTAACAGGTTACCCTCATATTAGTAACAGGTGTTCATTCGTTTTACCTTGTCACACATCGTGTATGGAGAATGTGTAAACATGACTACACCATCCCACACAACAATGAAATTCATCTGGCTTGTCCACTTTCTAATATTAGTAAGAGAAAATCAGCAAGTGCTGACTCGAACAAACTTTTCACAGCTACATCATCGTTTTATTGAAAAGGAATGCTCACGAGGTTCACGCTGACAGCCGCTGTGCGTACTAACAGAGACATGTACAGTGAATCCGTGGAAAGTTTTATAGCAAAATCTTCGGTCAGCCAGACAGCATCCACATTCACGCAAAGAAACAGTTGTGGCAAAACATCTATCAAACACATGAATTTCGTTGGCTAGGCCGACTTCATTCAAGCTTTCAGTCAAACTGAGAGAATATTCGAAAATACATGTTAAACTTTCGTTTTAACAGCATCAGGATTTGTACTAACCATCGTGTTAGTTCACTCTGTGAAACAATGCTAATTGGTTTGAATGACAGCCAGGGTTAGTGCAGTTTGGACAAACCATATAGTAGTGGTGTTGATATCGCAGTTCTACTTTCGGAAATGTTCGGGCAGGCTGAACACGATTCACACGAGATAGTGACTGAATGTTTAGAAACGATCATTCTGTCATGCCCAATGTGAGGTTAACGGAATGATCGTTATCACGCTTTAATGGAAGGAAAGCTCGAGTTACTGTTTTTTCTGAAACAGGTTAGCCGTGACATGCAGTTGAATGCAAAGGCTGCTACCAGACATGATTTGTGTCCAAGCTGTAATACTCAAATGCATCAATGAATATAAAGAATCAGAGGATGGCATAACTTACAATCAATCGAAGAAGCGACTGGGAGTTCGCCGGATTTCAATTCATCTGACTGAGGCTTGTAATTTCGAAAAACCGGCTTGGGAAGATCTTCATTTTCTGAAGGGAACTGTTCACCATTTTGCTTGCCAGCCTGTCGCATACGCAGCTGCAGTAGCCGTTGCTTCCGACTCACAGCCTGCTCACGTAAATGTCCAACTGAATCAACCTTGACATCTGGGTTCGAAGCTGCAGGCGAGTGGCCTTCCTCACTCGTCTCATCGATATCTAATGAGGTCATTATGCAAGAAGCGCTATAACGGAGAAGGTCAATGCAGTGAAGCTGGAAATTGGACGGATTTTGGCAAAATCAACGTACTCGCATAAAAATAAGAGAGGGAAGTATGCCTGAAATACGAGAAACTCTTAGTGCCTAAGGATTCTCTGAAGCACATTACAATATCAACTGAACACCGAATTGTCTACCTCAGCCGAACTGTGTAATCTGTGGGTGATTCTGGAGTCATTCATTCATATGCAATCCGTTTCTAGTAACACTAGTGGCGATCGTGCAGAAGCTTTGATCCAACAGATATCAAACTCCATCGTACAAAGCCCCAGATCAGTGACACTGCTACTCACGGTTTAAGCTGGAGTCAGAGTTAAGCACTATGAACTAAGGAGATGACTTGGAAAATTCCTTGGAAACGAACAAACACCAGTCGATCTGAGTGAAACCAATCAAGACAAACGGTTGAGCGGCGGATAAACAGTAACCATTGTATAAATTACGGACAATACGACTGTTTCATAATGCCTATTCGATGTGTCTGTTTTTTCTTGTCGAGAGAGAAGTCGGTGTTCATCTAACGATTGAATGACTTTCATAAAATTGCTCAACAGTCCTACGAACTTTAGTTGCGATAGGGCAATTGAGTCCAGTGCTGTAGCACACCAGCAAATCCTGATTCCAACTTGTACATCACGAGGGGCTAGCTTCCATGTGGAATGCGAAGTCAGATGGGAGTTGAACAATCTCACGTTGCTAAACCAACATAGGTGTAATTGTGACAACTGGGCTCAATTCCGCGATAGTATGACTGGTAGACAACCGTCGTCAAAACTAAGTAACTGTTAACATTTTAGAAGGTGCGAAACATAATCCTACAATCTACATCCGCGAACTCAAACCATAGCAAGATAACAGATTTTAACAGTTTTACAAGGAACGAAAAGCATTGAAGTGCACCTAGTCAGAGCAAGCCAATGCACACTGGACAACAGAACAACCAAACGCACTCACCAGTGACAGTCAGGATAAGTAGAAAACAAATGTAACGCAATCGTAGTTCTTCATTGAAGGCAATGTATCAAGTGAAACTGATGAAAATACACGGATTTGTTGGACAAGAAATGTGGCAGTCGATGTGCTTAGTGAAATCAGTCTTACATTTTATGTACAGTGGAGGAGGTACACTGGTGGAGAGAGATATATATTTACAAAATCGACTTAGATGAGACCGTCACTGCAACGATCTTAAGGGAGAAGTGGAAGTGAGACAATAGTTGAAACCGGACTCAAGAAGGAAAAAAATAGGCAGGAAAATGGGAATCGAGCTTCGTTCATGTGTAGTAAAGATGTTTTGAAATGAACGTAACTAAGCAAATTCGGTGGCACCGAATGCTTGAAAAACGTTGCGCGATACGGAGGCAGACACCAGTGCCTTTGGCTTTTGGTGGGATGGTCCGAATAAGCTTACTTACGGAAGGTGAACTTCGGGAATATGAAGTACGAGGGCAAAGAGGGGGAGAACGGTCAGATCAGGGAATGGCGGCTGACCAGCCTGGCATTTCGTCACCATTGGTGAGACATTTGGCGCAGTCATCCGAATGGAATTGGAACAGAGGTAGAGGGAATAGGGAAATTGACTCGGCCGGCGTTGGCTGCCGACTTGGCGAGTTTGAATCACTGGTATTGTGCGACTGGCCACAAGGGTAGGCTGACCACTCATGCCAGATGGACTGAAACTGACCGTAGTGAACTGAGGATAAGAGTGTAATGGTAGCAGATCCGACGGACCGGTCGATCGATACCTAGACCACGGCTGTCGGGACAGAGCGGCAAGTCGTTCGGCAACACAAGCGCGCTGACAAGAGAACGGAAAAAATTTCGAATCCCCCAGCACTACTTTCCGCCCTGCGCCCCCCGTCTCTCACACAAAGTCATACAGTAAAACATCCCCTGGACGAGGAGGAAAGAGAGAGATGTTTGTCAGGTGCCCGGCTGTGTTGCCGAAACGCAGAGATACTCTGCCTCGCATCAATTGCCCATTCGGCTTGTCCTCCGACAGGCCCGTGGTCTGATGGTAATCGATCGACCGGCTTTTTTTTTTTTTTTTTCCCCCCCCCCCCCCCGGGGGTTTCCCCCGGAATCTGCTACCCAAAAATTTACACTCTTATGCCTCAGAGTTCAACGCAGGGCACACGTAGGCGGGTCAGTTTCAAGTCAATCCGGGCGCATGAGTGCGGGCTTCAGCGTCTACCCTTTGAGAGAATGGCCGGGGAAGAGCCAGTACACAGACAGTGATTCGAAATCGGTCAAGTCCGGCCAGAGCGCAAACGGGAGAAGCCGGGTCCCGATCACAAAAGTTATCCCTAGTAGTCCTGCCTCTAGCGGGGAAGCGAGGGGCTCTTGCATCAGGAGATCTGTGTAACCGACAAATTTACCAATCGAATGACACTATACTGCTGGCCAAATGGGTCTGTACCAGGCGTGACGAAATCGCTCAGCTGTCAGGCCCGCTCATTCCCCCCCCCTGATTCTGACCACCGATTCTCGAGAATACCCTCTCTTTGCCCACGTAACTTCATATTTCCGAAGTTCACCTTCCGTAAGTAAGCTTATTCGGACCATCCCACCAAAAGCCAAAGGCACTGGTGTCTGCCTCCGTATCGCGCAACGTTTTTCAAGCATTCGGTGCCACCGAATTTGCTTAGTTACGTTCATTTCAAAACATCTTTACTACACATGAACGAAGCTCGATTCCCATTTTCCCCCTCGCCCTATTTTTTTCCTTCTTGAGTCCGGTTTCAACTATTGTCTCACTTCCACTCTCCCTTAAGATCGTTGCAGTGACGGTCTCATCTAAGTCGATTTTGTAAATATATATCTCTCTCCACCAGTGTACCCTCCTCCACTGTACATAAAATGTAAGACTGATTTCACTAAGCACATCGACTGCCACATTTCTTGTCCAACAAATCCGTGTATTTTCCTCAGTTTCACTTGATACATTGCCTTCAATGAAGAACTACGATTGCGTTACATTTGTTTTCTACTTATCCTGACTGTCACTGGTGAGTGCGTTGGTTTGTTCTGTTGTCCAGTGTGCATTGGCTTGCTCTGACTAGGTGCAGCTTCAATGCTTTTCGTTCCTTGTAAAACTGTTAAAATCTGTTATCTGCTAATGGTTTGAAGTTCGCGGATGTAGATTGTAGGATTATGTTTCGCACCTTCTAAAATGTTAACAGTTACTTAGTTTTGACGACGGTTGTCTACCAGTCATACTATCGCGGAATTGAGCCCAGTTGTCACAATTACACCTATGTTGGTTTAGCAACGTGAGATTGTTCAGCAGCTCCCATCTGACTTCGCTTATACGCCATTACCCACATGGAAGCTAGCCCCCTCGGTGATGTACAAGTTGGAATCAGGATTTGCTGGTGTGCTACAGCACTGGACTCAATTGCCCTATCGCAACTAAAGTTCGTAGGACTGTTGAGCAATTTTATGAAAGTCATTCAATCGTTAGATGAACACCGACTTCTCTCTCGACAAGAAAAAACAGACACATCGAATAGGCATTATGAAACAGTCGTATTGTCCGTAATTTATACAATGGTTACTGTTTATCCCGCCGCTCAACCGTTTGTCTTGATTGGTTTCACTCAGATCGACTGGTGTTTGTTCGTTTCCAAGGAATTTTCCAAGTCATCTCCTTAGTTCATAGTGCTTAACTCTGACTCCAGCTTAAACCGTGAGTAGCAGTGTCACTGATCTGGGGCTTTGTACGATGGAGTTTGATATCTGTTGGAAATCAAGCTTCTGCACGATCGCCACTAGTGTTACTAGAAACGGATTGCATATGAAAATGAATGACTCCAGAATCACCCACGATTACACAGTTCGGCTGAGGTAGACAATTCGGTGTTCAGTTGATATTGTAATGTGCTTCAGAGAATCCTTAGGCACTAAGAGTTTCTCGTATTTCAGGCATACTTCCCTCTCTTATTTTTATGCGAGTACGTTGATTTTGCCAAAATCCGTCCAATTTCCAGCTTCACTGCATTGACCTTCTCCGTTATAGCGCTTCTTGCATAATGACCTCATTAGATATCGATGAGACGAGTGAGGAAGGCCACTCGCCTGCAGCTTCGAACCCAGATGTCAAGGTTGATTCAGTTGGACATTTACGTGAGCAGGCTGTGAGTCGGAAGCAACGGCTACTGCAGCTGCGTATGCGACAGGCTGGCAAGCAAAATGGTGAACAGTTCCCTTCAGAAAATGAAGATCTTCCCAAGCCGGTTTTTCGAAATTACAAGCCTCAGTCAGATGAATTGAAATCCGGCGAACTCCCAGTCGCTTCTTCGATTGATTGTAAGTTATGCCATCCTCTGATTCTTTATATTCATTGATGCATTTGAGTATTACAGCTTGGACACAAATCATGTCTGGTAGCAGCCTTTGCATTCAACTGCATGTCACGGCTAACCTGTTTCAGAAAAAACAGTAACTCGAGCTTTCCTTCCATTAAAGCGTGATAACGATCATTCCGTTAACCTCACATTGGGCATGACAGAATGATCGTTTCTAAACATTCAGTCACTATCTCGTGTGAATCGTGTTCAGCCCGCCCGAACATTCCGAAAGTAGAACTGCGATATCAACACCACTACTATATGGTTTGTCCAAACTGCACTAACCCTGGCTGTCATTCAAACCAATTAGCATTGTTTCACAGAGTGAACTAACACGATGGTTAGTACAAATCCTGATGCTGTTAAAACGAAAGTTTAACATGTATTTTCGAATATTCTCTCAGTTGACTGCAAGCCTCTGAATGAAGTCGGCCTAGCAACGAATTCATGTTTTGAATTAGATGTTTTGCCACAACTGTTTCTTTGCGTGAATGTGGATGCTGTCTGGCTGACCGAAGATTTTGCTATAAAACTTTCCACGGATTCACTGTACATGTCTCTGTTAGTACGCACAGCGGCTGTCAGCGTGAACCTCGTGAGCATTCCTTTTCAATAAAACGATGATGTAGCTGTGAAAAGTTTGTTCGAGTCAGCACTTGCTGATTTTCTCTTACTAATATTAGAAAGTGGACAAGCCAGATGAATTTCATTGTTGTGTGTGGATGGTGTAGTCATGTTTACACAATTCTCCCCCCCCCAAAATTTAAAACCCAAAACGATGTGTGACAAGGGTAAAACGAATGAACACCTGTTACTAATATGAGGGTAACCTGTTAAGTGGAAATATGGGACTGTTTGCCACTCCTAGACATCCCCCCTCGTGTGTAAGAATGACAAATTATGTGCATCTTTAACCAACTTGGACTGGTCGGTATAGCAAACTTGCACGCATTGCATCAATGAGGAACAAACGTGCACTAGTTAAACATTGTTTACACGTGGTTTATGTTTGTTTATTGGACTGTTTAGCTAAGGAAGTTCGATTGCTCACAACTACATTGCAGAGTAGTGAATATCCGATGCGATTAATCGGTAAACATGGCCGGTAACAGACGGCAGTGGATGTTTGAAGAGAGAACAGTCTACATTCCGCAGTGGCATCGTTTCGCTTTAAGCAGACGCCTAGCCGTATGATTGCCATTGAAATCGTAGTCATCAGCCGAAATCACACGTTACCGTTACCTGCGGTCAGTGGAATGCAACCTGTTGGCACCGCTCCACACCGTATTCACTAGTTCGTGGGTAATGGTTGCGAAACTCTATCGACAAGACCGATTGGTGTTTGAATTCTGAAGGAACATTCGACGAACTGGGTTCAGAACGTGAGTGCGTAGCCTACCTCACTCGTCCTGAGCCCATACAAACTTCCGGGCTTGGCAATCCGCAGACACATGTTGGCACAGACGCGGATAATTTTCGTTAGACATTTGAGGTTATAGTTAATCTGCTATGCATCTTTTCTCTCTTCTCTTGAACTGGTTACTCCTCATACCGTATCATGCAATCCTATACGTATATACTATATATATATATATATATATATATATATATATATAATAAGGTTTACGTATGCCGTAGACTCCTTTGGGCCCATCAATTTTTCCTGGGTGTCCTTTGGATTTCTATGTCTCACTCTAGTCTGGTCATATATTTTCCTGGTTATTGTCGTTTGGTGGTAAAAAGGTAATATGAAATGCAAGCGTCCGCCAATGTTTGAATGTTTCATGTGTTCGCTCCATTGGATGACCTTGTAGTCCGAAATTTTCAGTTACTTTGAACTGATTGACCTCACTGAAACGACTGAACCAACTGGAACTAGGCAGTGTGTGTTTTGTACGCTTTAAGCCATTTGTTGAACGGTCATATTGATACATGTTGATACTAACGTTTGTTCTGTTTTGTTGCCGTTGCAGTAAGTAAACTATTGACCGAAGTTGATGGATAATGTATCGGTTGTGGTTGAAGTATGGTTAAAGTGTGGTTAAAGTCCGATAATGTATTCACTATCAAGCGACCTTGTGGAGACAATTTGTCAGTGTTCGCTATACCTTAATAGCGATATCATTCTCTTCCATACCCTTTGTTGTTGTTGCCGTTTTTTGGTTGATAATCCTTTCATAGGTCACCTGACAACTCAGAGTTCCTGCTGGCTGGGATTATTTGAGACGTTCGTTGAGCGTTGTGAACAGCGCAATACACATGACTTCTTCGATCAACATAGTTTCAGTTGGAATGTACAATTCCTTTATGAGATAAAAGGATGTGATGACTGAATTAATTCACCCCGGCATGCTTTGGGGAGTCCGTTTACTAAATCACTTCCAGTCAATTTTGACCTTGTTTGTGTCCGGCTGTGATCGGATCAGTTTCATCATCTGGGGAAGTATCGTCGTCATTTTTGACCACGATGTGCCGCTGGTTGTGTTGCTGAAACTTTACACTGATCGAAGTCCAACGCTTCCAATAATTGTCTTGTTTCTAATAGACAGGGTGTTTGCGTTTCTTACTAAATTTCTTGTTCGTGCGTTTTTGAAATCTTAATCGGACAGCTATAATACCCCGCATTTATTCTTGTGTTGTGAATTTCCCTGTTATCTATTCCGTTACCGTCATCGTTATGAAACTGATTGGGTAAACAGACGCTGATTTGTGTGGGCACCAAAGTGGCCATATGCTCCTAACAACGCCGGTCGGTTCAATCCGAATTTACAAATGCGTATTCCGTTTCCTAATTTACCCATCCTCTGTCCAAAATACTAATATCCAAGGACCTTGAAGATGTAAACGTTACGGAA
>LOND01025200.1:0-17676 GCA_014220965.1 Paragonimus kellicotti
AACGTCCACATTCAGTCGGTTCAGGAGGGTACTTACACGCATCTTGCCCGCAAAGCTCAGCAGACCGATGCCCCAATAACTGTCGGCACACTGCTTGCTATCCCCACCTTTAAACAAAGGTACGATGAAAGAATCGTTGTGGCATTTCATCCTGTTCCCAGATGAACTGAACCAGCTGGAGCAAACCGCGTTCCAACGCCGATCTGCCATTCTCCAGTACTTCACCTGGCATTCCATCTTCGCCTGCAGACTATTCATTGAGCAGTTGTCTAATTGCTCATTGCACCTCTGGCAAATTCGGGGCGAGAGCAAGTGAAGACTTGATGGCCTGTTGCGGCAGGTTGTTCACGGCTACCCGTCTCAGATGAATCGTAGAACTGCTTGTGTTGTCAGCGTTCGATGTGGCTCTGTATTTGCTCATCTTACTTCATCCACCATTCGTCCTTGACTCCGCGGCCACGTTCGGCCAGTTGACGGTGAGTAATCCAGAATATCGCTCTCTTGTCCTCATTGTCCGGGTCCATTGTGAAGGCGGCGAACGCCACATTCTTCTCTCGTACCAAGCTGCAGATAGTTGCGTTGTTGTTGTCGTCGTACCACTCCGGACGTTGCTGGCGTCCGACACCGATCGTCTCAGTGGCTGTTGTCGTGATCTGTTCTGTGAGCCGTTGCCACATATCCTCGCGGTTGGTTGATACGGGAGCCTCTTGCAGACAAGTGGCAACGACACACTGAAAAAGAGTCCTCATCTCAAAGTTCTCCGGTCGTTTCACATCCAACTTCTGTCGTTGTCCGGATGATCCACAATAAACAGACATGCATACATGGATAAACAGTTTGGTCCTGACTAGCCCATGATCAGTGCTACGTTCAACGTCGCGGATCAATTACATGATATGCACTCCACGAATGTCGCGCTGCCGTACAACCACATAATCAAGCAAATGACGATGACCGCTTCGTGGATGAGTCCACGTCGTGGTGTCGTATGCATCCAGCTGTAATCGGGTGTTTGTGATAGGCAGCTCATGAGTAGCACACAGTTGGAACAGACGATCACCGTTCTTGTTCACTGGACCAATGTCGTGGGGTCTGAGGACTCCCGGTCAGGCCACCGAGCCTCGCGAACTCGAACGTTCAAGTCACCCAGAACAAACAGTCGGTCACTCACTGGTGTCGACCGGATTGTGACGGACAGCTGATCATAGAACTGGTCCTTTGTATCATCAGTGTGACACATAGTTGGACCATAAACACTGAGAAATGTGGCACACTTACCTCGACCGAGTCGCAGGCGCATAGACAACATTCGAGGGCTGATGCCGTGCGGTTCGTCAGCGACTGCAAAACAGACACCATGCTCCAGAGCACCGTCTGTCTGGTAATCTATCCAGCAAAATATGAACTGAGCACCTGCTTCCCGGAGCTTCCTTTGAGCTGCAAGCCTTGTCTCACTCAAGGCTGCTACGTCGATGCCATACCGACTCAGCTCCATGATGATTAGTACGGTTCGGCATTCTGGCCGTCCTGTGGTACTGCATTGATCTAGCAGCGTACGCGAATTCCATGTCCCAACGAAAAGCGTCTTGCGTCCGCGGGCGTGTCTCAAGTCGGTCTTCATGTTACTGAGACTCGAGTGAGCATTGTCCGCTCTATGATTCGTGCTGGTGGGGCCGTTAGGGTAGGGTAAGGCGAAGGGTTTGTCGTACCTTATTTTCGTCTATCCATCCTGCTACAACCAGCAGATAAGGTAGCCTGGTTTATCCTGCCGACAGCCGATGCTAGATATGTATTTTGTTTCATGTTGTACTTCATTTTATGTGGGTTAGGATACTGCCAGGACGCCCAGACCTGAAGAGGGGGACGGTATGGGCCCTCAACCAAAGTCTTTAGCTGAAAACCTGTACCAGAAGGCAGTGGCAATCGTAGTAACATCAAACCACTAACGACGCACATGCTCGAGAGCCACACATCTATGAAGTCAATACACTTAAGACTAGTGCAGTGAAACAACTCACACACACACAAAACAAGACCGGGCAAAAGCAGACATCAAGCCGAATCAAAACACAACACACCGGCATTATCCACAACGAGCGCAATTGTCTTTTGTCTGGCTGCTCCCCTTTGGCCAATCTGACATGGTTGAACCTGCAAGGACCGATGTCCTAGTCAGCATAGCCCGTCCGGATCGAAACAGCACACAAGTCTGACCACCACGCCAAGGTAGCAGAAAGGGTCATGACAACACGCCACATAGTTTTAGGCGTGCATTTTGGAACTGGGTAACGTAACACAGACTTTTTCAGCAAGCTCTAATTATAAAGTGCTACACTAATGCCGTTGGTACACCGACGATAGTGACAGTACATTGTCATATCAAGTGTATTAATTTGCTCACCTTTAACGTCTGCCATACATCAGATTTCCGTTATACTGGCAATGGACTGTCTTAACGCATCACTTAGATGAATAGAGTGAATTTTGGGTCAAAAGGCCGTTACCAGGGGAGGTGGACGGTGTGAACCATCAATTTTTGCGCACACAACACTGGCTTTCTCTTTACACATCTAGATGTTTGTTATATATTCTGTTTGTATTTAGTATGCGGCTGACGAGATAAATCGAAATGTTAACATCCCGCAATGTTTGTCTTCTTGCTGTTTTGACGAATTGGATCAAGGGAACTCAGTGCTTTAAGCATCACATAGCATTCGAAACTCTCCCGTTTTATCGAGAAGGGATGCGGTATCGGTATACGAGCATCTGACAGAAGTCATGGCTAAGTACTCTTCTCATGGGTGTATCGTTCTTCGTCCAAGCCTCTGTACACTTCACTCACCAGAATTTGGTCGAGTTTCATCATTTTGGTGTTCGTGCAATCACCCTTAGTTGAAACGAGGGTTGGATCGCGCTTTTATTTATGAAATTGAGATGACTGTTGAAGCAACACTCAAAGCTCACGGTTACGTCGAGTGGACGATAACTTTGAAATACTAAATGAGTCTGAAATATCCGAGCTGGTTTTTTGAAACTGGTCTGCGTAGAACCTGATACCACCCGGGACTTGGTGTCGAATGGTGAACGAAGCCAAAAGGCCTCTGAGTCCCCAAGTGACGGATCACCTCCACGTCATATTTCAGTATTCACTGTTGCTTTCTCGAGGCGGCAGAAAGCAGTTCCCTCACCAATGAAACTAGTGATACGTGGTCGATGTGAACTGTTACTTCTTGACCAAAGGTTTAAATGATGAACCACTTCTAGGCGACTTTCACTGCTAGCCTCTCCCTCTAAATCTGTTCCCCTCCGCAGCTGAGAGACTCCTGTTCCGATGATTTATCGGTCTTCCATTTGGTAACACCACTTCTCCCAGATCAGTTTCGTAGCTATCACATTGAATAGCGAGAGGTAGTTTTCGATCGTAATATTTCAGTGTGAGAGCCTCAGTAGTAACTCGTTTTATTTTATTGATTACTGTCCGTAGTCCATAGGTTCACAGATTGTTACAGGAGGGAGAAAAATCTTTGTGTGTACGTTCCTATCGCTCTGCTGATCGGTAAAAATTGTTGGGCAGTTTATAGGCACAAAGGAAAAGTGAATGTAACTAAATAAAAGGTAAATTCAATGAAGCTGCTGATTGCAATCATTTCAGCAACGAACACTGAAACACACTGAAACAACATTCAGTCAGACATGCGCAGTTGATGACCTGTGAGACTGAGCTAGTATAGTGGTTAGGAAACTTGTAGTGCCGGTTGTCTCTCACGTATGTGCCGACCGAATAATACTTTAAAACTCCTAACCGACTCAGCTGTGACCACAGAGATGAGCGGTGCACTTCAATGCAAACAGATCCTAACTGTGAAGCAGTTCTGTCTGCAGAGTAACCTGCCTGTTCCATTACTCAGTTTCAGCGAGTGACCTCTTAAACGTTCATCCTTATTTAGTGGGAGGAGATGTGCCAATGGATGACCCGGGGTGTGGAGTATTTTGTGTGTAAGGATTAGGTCTCCGCTGTGGTTTTCGTACTTAACTGCAAGTTGACCTAATTCTACCAGTCTTCATGGGCAAAGGGCTTTCCCGAGCCTCATACTTCTCCTAACGACCCGTCACCATACACTTTCTCTTCCTTTCAATCTCATCGTGCTCCTTTATGTGCCAACATGCCTGTGAGATATACTATGTCGGATGAGGTTCAAACGAGTCAGCTCAACTAATCGATCGCACCATTTCATTGTGGTACTATATTCACACCTTTAGCAGGTGGTAACGTGACGATAGCCTTTGTCTTCTCGGGGTCTATTCTTGAGTCCGCTTGATGTTAGCAAATGCCCATGAAAAGTGACCTCTTTTTCTCGTAAAGCCACTTTGTCACGTGACAGAGGAATTCCTCGATAGATGCAACACTTTGAAAGTTCCTCCAGGTTTCGGTCATGGTATTTCATAGTTTTTCCAAAAATCAACACCCCATCTGTGACAAACTGGATTCCATTCAGTTTGTCAAGGGCTTGAATTAAACTCACATGTGTAATCCATAACACGCATCCTCTGAAAGCTGGGAAGCTCAGGCTTGGCGACTATAAACCTCACCTGTGTATAAGAGACAGGTTCATTGGCATATTATAGATGGTTCTAAGAAACTGAACCTCGCGAGTGACAGTACGCCTACGCCTTCTATCTGAATTTATTGATCTATGACCATCTAACAAGGTCGTATCAGACTCGTGGGCCTCTGGGCGTATTCTGATTGAGTTCCTAGACCTGTCATATATGACCTGTTGAATTACTAATATATATCTGTTTCACTTGTCAATAAATGAAAGACATGCCAGTCTTAGAAAGTCGCAGTATTTCGGTTTAGTGTTCCGACGGAGTCATTGTAAAAGTCTAGTGGAAACGTTGACAAAACCCAACTTTTTCAAGTGCTCGACAAAGACAGCCTTATAGTGTGCATTCCATGCAGACAACCCTTATGACTCATCCTCATGGAGTTTGAATATGGTGAGCTACCCTGTACGTACTACGTTTGTCAGATCACACTTACAGCCTTTGAAGTGATGGGTAGCCTTCCAGAGGATGAAACACACCTTTCTGCTAAATCAACGAATGATATTTCAAGTTGAACATCACCCACAATTGATCGCAGCTGTCGCATTCCCATAGACTTTCCAGTCGGCCCCTTTCGAAAGAAGCACTAGACTCGAGTTTCGCTCTCATTAGAGCTCGTCAGTAGTGCATATGATAATTCGGTCGTGCCTAATGTGAGGTCAATGGCGCAGTGGTAAACACGGTTGCCTCATGAAAGCATGGCAAGGATATGCACTACTGACGAGCTCTAATGAGAGCGAAACTCGAGTCTAGTGCTTCTTTTCGAAAGGGGCCGACTGGAAAGTCTATGGGAATGCGACAGCTGCGATCAATTGTGGGTGATGTTCAACTTGAAATTAACCAAATCCCCTACTACTCATCAAAATGATAACTTTGTTTTTTTGTCTAAGGTGTACGAGGCCGTAGTTGCCCATTTGGCTTCGGACGATTAACAAGACTAACTTGCCTTGAGTTGGAACCACTGGGTAGGTTAGATAGTCCCTCGGGCTTTACAATAAACTTTGATTATAAAAGCTATGGTTCACTTCTGAAGTAGGAGGCCTCCAAGTGGTATTGAGGTTTCTATTTTGTACGCTACTTATGACCGAGCTAAGAGCATGACTGTAGCCCGTATCTTAAATGAATAAACCGTGGATGAAAGGTATTGTTGAAAGATTAGAAGGAGAGAGGAGTACGACGTCAGAGTATGCAGGGGTGTGCATAATCGTAGCCAAGCTCATTTGAAGCGGCATTACCTCAGGGAAACGTGTTTGACTGGGTACATACAGCGATCACCAGAGGTTATTCATACTAGCTTTGGCAGGAGATACAGAACGAACACTATTGATGAACCAGCAGTAAGAGAGGTGTACTGATGACTGAAACGGATGGTTGATTAGAATAACCAGAGATAGCCAATCAGAAAGCGGTTACATCCATTGATATTCTTGCAACATGATGACTGAACAACGGTCATGTGTTAACAGATTAGTCTTTGACCACCTAACAGTGGGAGTTACCTTGCAAAACTTTATAGACCGTTACGTGTACTCTGTTGAATGTTGCTTTAATCAGTGATTTACAGAGCAAGTAGGCGACAGTTTTGCTATTGTATCTGATATGCTTAGCGCATTCTGGACAGGGTTTGCATGTCGTCCTTGTATGAGGTGAAGATTCACTATCAACACCTTTACCCTTTTATACCTAGCTAGCGACTACCAGCATAATACTAAACAAAATTAATGACTAGTGGTTTCAAAGCATAGAAACCGAAGAGTTGAAACGTACCACACACTAACCTAAGGAAAAATCAAGCGAACAGCAATCATTGTGACGTTCATCGGATGCAAGCTGACTTGAATTTAAGATGAGAATAGATTGGCAAACAGAGTGCATAAGCCAAATCACTTCACCTTGTGAATCCGAAGAGTTGTGGCTTCCCATGATCTTGATATCGCAAACTCGAAACTGCTCACTTTCATGAACGTCTCCGTGGAATTAATAAGCCTACCAAACTATTAATCAGTAACAACCGATCGGATATTATTCTTTCAAAACAGTCTTCTACTTACTAGACAGACGTGTTGATTCACAAGACTCTGGGTAAAAAAAACTGGCCAGTACGTAGACATAGTCAGTCCTATTGGAGCGACAGTTGGCTTGGTGCTGTGTTGTCTCTCCAAGCTGACTGGTGGGTTTGTGGTTAGGATCTTTAAAAGGATAAAACAGTATTTACAGCTGTTTGCATTACGCATTAGGCTTACTAATATAGCGTTTGAAAACTTACAGTTGGGTAAAGTTTGTTGACGCGGAAGTCTAGCGTCAGTTAACCGGCTCAGACCT
Source organism: Paragonimus kellicotti (assembly GCA_014220965.1). Lineage (NCBI taxonomy): Eukaryota > Metazoa > Platyhelminthes > Trematoda > Plagiorchiida > Troglotrematidae > Paragonimus > Paragonimus kellicotti. The sequence goes on from LOND01025200.1 coordinate 6,931, forward strand.
GATGTGTTGGCGGCACGGCTGTCGCTCGTAACTTACTGTAAGTTTGCATGTCCACTGACAAGATGTTCACTCACTCAGGGTGAACGAAACAAACTGTCAACACTCTGTTTAATTCGCTGTACCTACCGATTACATGCCGCTCGTTGAATGTCGCCCAAACTTCAGCCGCTTTTCATTAGAATTGGCAAAATGGATCAAACAAAGACTAAAATTTGGCAGTCGAGTGGAATACGGAAGACTGACTAATGTTACTATATCGCCGTGGAAAAATAGGTGGGAGAATATATGTTTGGAACCTCCTGTTGAAAGAACGGTTACCACCTCTACTTGTCCATTTCAAATGACTGCGTATTTCAAGATGATCACGCGCTGATTGACGCTGCAAACGAGTTCAAGTCTTTCAACACCGGATACGCTGTCCTGTTGAGAATAGAATCATGGTGAACGCGATGTTATTTATCTCTAAACGGAGTTGGTTGGAGAGGGTACGGTGGTTAGTGAAGCGAAGAGGTGGTCGACATAGTTGACTAATTAGTCGATCGGTTAGTTGGGGAACGTTATCCGACAATAATTATTTAGGTGATCGATGCCGAGGGGCAAGTGCTTGCACGCGAATGTTGCCTGAACAGAGAGCGACATTTGCGTACTTTCTCGGGCCAGATCCGAACTGGTTAGCCAATGCCAACTGACTCTGACAGCGTGTTTTGTCCATGCCTGATTTGTGCGGTTTGAGTGCTGAAAGTCATTTTGTCCATTTCAGTGTCCATTAATATATATTACCGGACGTTAGCATTTTGTTTTACCTCATCAGCCATAATGCAAAGAAAACAGAATAGTTATTACAAAGTACTAGCCTGTAACTGTTTTGGTTTTCACACAGCCATGTTCAAAGTTTTTCTTTAATTCCGAATAGGATCACCTGAAAACTTCAGCCGCATGCTATTGATGTAATCAGCCGCTCTTAATGTTCAAAATCTGGTACAGCGAGGTCGCGGAAACGTTCGTAGATAGTATCAACAACAGGACTTCTCTGTCGTAACCCAAGCGGTAGGCGAATCAACTCCACGTATGGTCAGCGTCGGAACCTTGTAAGTAACCACGCGTTGTGTGGGTGCATGTATATATCAGCTGTTCCAACGGTCATGACCTGCCGTCGTTGGAACACTTGACACGGCACCACAGTAACCATGTCCATAATCCCCAAATGATACTAGATTCACACTGTATTAGGTTCCACAAAATCCAGACTTGACAACAAATTTCATATTTATTGTGTTGTATTTGGCCTGAAGATGACACACCGAAAACGAGCTTGTTCGCCACGTTTTGACTTCTGATGAAATCTCCGGGTATATTTGAACACGTTTATAATCACCGGTCGATGGCTTGTTTAGTTGCGTTAGATAAGATGACATCTGCCTTATGTCGGTTATGTTAATTTATGACGGAAGGATTCTGCTCATTTTTCAAGCTGTTTATCGTGATCTGACTGACTGCGTTGTGCCGTTCACAGTACTCGACTTCGGGAACTAACCACACCGTTGTTCAGTCATCATGTTGCAAGAATATCAATGGATGTAACCGTTTTCTGATTGGCTATCTCTGGTTATTCTAATCAACCATCCGTTTCAGTCATCAGTACACCTCTCTTACTGCTGGTTCATCAATAGTGTTCGTTCTGTATCTCCTGCCAAAGCTAGTATGAATAACCTCTGGTGATCGCTGTATGTACCCAGTCAAACACGTTTCCCTGAGGTAATGCCGCTTCAAATGAGCTTGGCTACGATTATGCACACCCCTGCATACTCTGACGTCGTACTCCTCTCTCCTTCTAATCTTTCAACAATACCTTTCATCCACGGTTTATTCATTTAAGATACGGGCTACAGTCATGCTCTTAGCTCGGTCATAAGTGAGATAACCTTCTTGCCTCACGGTCACAACAGCAGTTTTGTTAGAATGTTCGTTTCCGCAGGTGAATGTGCAGTAAATTTGCTTCTGTTGGAGTAGGGCTGTTGTTACGGAAAGTATCGTTCTAGTTCTTCGACTAAATAAAAGTTATGCTGGACCAATTTCAACCTTCTGGGACAGTGTGTTTTTTATTTCTACCGGCATACGACAGGGATCTCGTGCGTGCTCCTGGTGATGTATACTGATCACCTAGTTTGTTTGAACGTCGCCCATTTCCCTCCTTGTGGTACTGAGTGACAAATCGACACAAGAATCCTCCTTTTTGAATTGGCTTACAAGGTCTGTACCCGGATTTTGCAATATTCTGTAATGAGTAAATTGGTTTTATAGTCTATTCCCGGAAGGTTGCGTGTCAGTTGTGTCTGAGGAAACAGTCTCGAAGAGGCCACTACAATACATTACGGCCATCAGGTGGTATCTTCATCATGGACAATCACATCGGTCACCACCACCTGTCAAGTGGTTCCCGATACTTTGTGTATCTGCGTTCGTCATTTTGTTTGTTGGATGTCGTTCATTCGACAAACCAGACTGACAAGTGTGATCAAATACTGACTAGGCATACTAAGCCAGAACAACAAGTATCGGGTTCTCCCTATACCATTATCTTCGCCTAACTGTGCGTAACAAAGATAATTCACTTTATACGTTTACAGTATCTTTAAAAACAAATCCCTTTTTCTCTTAAAAATCAGTCAATCCTGAACCTCTTGGTCTATTTCAAATAGTAAAACTAGGTTGTTGCGTTAGTGACGACTTTCTTTCTTCAGGCTGTTTGTATGTACGGTGTAGATTGTGCCTTCTACCGTATGACTTTTCATCAGCCAGAGGCCGACCTCAGCGACAGAAAGTTGTGCAAAACAACCGACGTTGAAATGTAACTAAACTCCCTCGACGTCTTGGTGATAGGCTGTCAAGAGAATCTCAACCATGTTTGTTTTTCATAACAGTCGACGAACGTCTTTTACATATTATTTCGCAGCCAAGTAAGCAGTCGTCGTTGAAGTCGTACGATCGTTTGTTACAAGTTAAACACCACACACACCAGGAATTTATGATCCGCGGATAGTTTAGTTCCCCTTCTGAAAGAACAACCACTGAAATCTTTCAGTTGTTAAATGATGTAAACACCGGTGTGTCCGTGATCACTTTTGAGTTTCATGCGGTCAATATATTAAGCTTCACCACCAGTCCCCACTTTGCGGGTCAATTTTCCAATTGGTGTCTTTATATCTGCCCCACCCCCCATAGTAAAAATGGCCCAAGTTGTGGACTATCCCGTTTAGCTGACCGAATGCTTTCACCTCATTCGGAACAAACATTTCTTTGATTACTCTTGACTTTTTTGTGTCAGGTTTTGTTACAGTTGATGATAGCGTATGTTAACGACAAAAACTTTCACGTTAAGGATCTCCACTTTCTTTTCCTTCTGCTCGTATCTCTTTGGTGAACAATACCAAATAAATCGGCGAGGGTTCGGTTGTAACTTGGAGATGCCGTATCATAGAGTAAGGCCGTCCGCTTTGCAGAAGACATCGTGTAAATCGTCAAGCGTTTTAAACAACTGTTTTCGAAACATTCTGTTCCATACTTTTGAACAAAACTACAGACTTTGCCAAACCTACTGTCCAGAGAACGAGCTAAACATTTCAGCCAACTCGATTAATCGTCCAGCACGTGTCAAAAGGTTACAGACAAACTGAATTTCTTGAACTAACTTGTCATTAAAAGTTCCAGTTTTGTCATTCAGTGCCCATACGCATCAGCTTCTCTTCCAGACAAACTACTTAAAGTTTTAGATCTACAGATACCAGTAAATCACTGTATTTCTGACTAGCTACTGCTGTTTGGACAGTCCACTCGGTCAACACTTCGTCTTCAGTGACAATGTAGAATATCAGCAAACACTTTACATCTTCGACAAACTTTTCTCATGAGGGAAACGGGATTTTCTATCCAGTAATGTAAAGATCTTGTGTCGATTCTGGCAACAGATACACGTAACCACTTAATTCGCCCAATTCAGCCTTAATTATATGTAGGTCGACATCGGCAATGTCCACGATGATCTGACGCACACAAGCAACTGAACCAAGGTTGTACTGAACAAATCCTAACAATTGGTCATCGTACAGCCTGAAAAATGACACCAGGTTCTCCTTAGTAAGGACAACTTCCGTTGCTCCGTTTGTTTACGTTCATCATATCTTCTGGGATTAGATCTTTTCACTGTAGTCAGGAGACGCTGCTCTCTCCAAGGCCAGCCGAATTATACTTCACTGTGACATGATCACAGAACGAATCAATAGGACGTTGACAGTAACGTCTGAACCGAATTAGAAATTCACTGTCTAACCATTTACGATCAGATTGTTTGCGATTTTTCCTGGTACGCTAATAATAGACCAACCGACATCATACCTGTCCGGCGTGAATACGAAGTAGAAGTCCACAAATCTGCTAGTCAAGGAAGCGAACAGACGCGCACGGTCTGATTGACGGAAGCGTGCATAGCCACCTGGTGACCAAGCCCATCTTCACGTTACCTGCCTACTGGGCGCATACATGCGCAATGCTCTCATTTCTGCGTCACACTGTGAGCTGAAAGCCATCATTTTTCATGTCGGAGAGTGTCTCTCAGCCTGGTCGACAGAGGATCGGGGGACGGAAAATCAACCAGGTCACCCATTAAGCCTGATGGGATTGAAGGCCAGCTGCGACAACGAATACAACGAGTACACCGTTCAGCCAGGTCCGGCAGGATTTGTGTTTACTTAAACAGCCGCGGTCCGACCGGCGCTGTAGTAAGTAGGACGCACCGGTCATGTACTCTGGTGTTTGGGTAAACGATACTTTCGACAAGATTAAACAGTAACTGACAAGTAGTTTGGCAGATTTGATAACTTAGAAGAGACCCAATTGCAAAACTTCTGGACTTCGGTTGGATTCGAACCAGCGACAGAAACAACATGCCCAAACGCGGTAAATGAGTGTAACTATCTTTAGTATGCAGCGACTTTTTATCATGAATGATCGAGCATGGAGTCTAAATGTGCAAAAGATATGTTGATGATATTTTGATTTTTACGGATACCGACCATTTTGATTTTTTTTAAATCTTCTTAACTCTATTCATCCGAACTTATCCTTGTCTCATGAAAGGGAATCAAACGGCAGTTTAGCTTTCTTAGATGTACTCATCACTAGGCGTGAGGATGGGACATTACAGCGATCGGTCCATCGCAAAGCAACATGGGGCGGACAATATCTTCAGTTCTCCAGCTTTGCCCCGATAGCATACAAGAGGGGTTTGGTGAAAACCCTATTTCATAGGGCTAGACGTATTTGCACCCCTGATAAGCTGCAGATGGAACAAGAAATGCTGAGAAAAACGTTGATGGCAAACGGATATCCTGAAAAGTTCATCGACATTCACAGCATGATAAACAAGGGCAATGAGCCAGTACAAACAGCTCAAAAGAAAGATATATTTTTATTTCTGCAATTCAAAGGCGACCATCTGGCAAACGACATCAAGCACAAATTGAATTCTGCCCTATCCCGTACGTATCCAGCTGCCCAATTACGCTTGGTTCAAACCACCAAAGGACCCGTTCTACACAATCGCGAACGCAGTTTGTCTGACCATTCTGTCTCTCACGTTGTTTACCAGTTCACTTGCAGTTGCGGTGACGTTTACATAGGCAGAACAGACCGACAGCTATCTCAGCGAGTAGCAGAACACGTCCCGAACTGGTTAAAACAACTCATGACACAACAATCTGAAACCGGTGAATCCGTCACTCGAAGCCCCGCATCATCGATTGCCAGACACCTCATGATAACAGGTCACCAGGTTGACCCAATTAAATCATTCAAAATATTGTTACGTCAACAGAACCCGAAGCTACTGGCCTTTAGCGAAGCCATGTTGATCAGAACTCACCAGCCGGTGCTATGTGCACAAAAGTGGTTGAAGCAACCCATAGGGTTGCCTTGGTGGTGATGACGTAACACGTGGTGTGACTGTATGCGTGTCCATACCCTGTCTATCTCTATTTGTGTCATATATAACTCGCATGTTTTACGTTTGCGACTGATGAGAGTAAACGAAATGTTAACATATCGCAACATGTCTTCTTTCTGCATTGATGAAGTTATTAAAGGGAACCCAATGTTTCATGAAGAGGAAAGAAAAAAACGTAGTAAGTCATCATAAGTTGAGGAGGAATTCCCATTGACTGTAGTATTCTGAGAAGCCGCCTAACCGATAACATGATATCGCTTTCAGATATCAGATACACTGTCAACTTTTAAACGTTTCTTCAAATCTGCGAGGCTTTTCGAATTCTTACATCGACAAGGCTGTACGTTGTAAACGTGTCCATATGCTGTCATTTTCCAGTTCGCCCTTTTTTAGAATCTCTTACATTGTAAAGTGTGAATGTGTAAAATGTGATGTGAATGACATGTAAGCTTTAAAGTTAAAATTTCTTACGGACGAAAAACAACTCAGATGTTCAGATTTGTTAAAAAGATGGGACAAAGTACAACGGACCAAAAAACAGTGAACGAGAACGACGTGGAACGCCGAACGAGAGAGTGTAAAGTCCGGCTAACATATCGCTCTGCAGTCAGTGGAAAACAACCAGCTAATCGGCACACAGTCGATGGTGCAATGCGAGAGAACAGGAAACCCACTGGCTCCTGGGCTTGGCGCTGTACAGGGAGGTCTGAGCCGGCGATCGTTAACAAATTTGCTCGGTGATTTAGTTCGAGGAAGAGTCATACACGTTGAGGAGAATGTGATGTGCAGAAGTGTACATAGGAGCCAGGTCGACAATCACTGTAATCCAGGCTGAAGTTGGAAGGAAAAGTAGAAGTCAAATATGGGTCAGGCAAACTAATAAGAGAGTTGGTATCTTAAAATTTGTGGCAGAAAGGCCGGTACAACTGACTTGAAGCTCAATTAGCACCTTGTCCTTACTGACGTTCTGAAAAGTTCTGCGATACACACTTATAGAGCTGTACACAGCATTCTGTTCAGTGGTGTCTCAAAATGTTTCACATTATCATTTAATGGTTATCGCTTCCTCAACACATTGTCCCCCACTTGTATGGTCACCAAGAGCAAAGACTACCTCGTTGTAAGAACACTTATTATTCTTGCAATGTTTGCCACTTAACCAGATTGAACAGACTTAGCATCATGAGGCACCAACAAAAAGAGAGTGACGTTCAGCTTGAGCTGGCTGATTTACAAAGGTTACACAATGACAATTCTACAATGAGCGTTCCATTCCTCTTAAAATTTTCTTCAGGAACAGATGACGTTCGCAAAGAAACTAATACATTTGAAATCATACTGTAGCGAAAAGGCGTCCAATAAAGCACAATCTTTATTGTCCAACACGCTGGTTACCATGCTACGCACGCGCTCGCGTTTATGAGTCAGAATTCCAGTCCACAACACCCCCGGTTTCCGCTCACACGTCGTGTGCACTTCTGCCCGGTTTACGTGTGTGATCGGCGCCTTCTACCGGGGGTTTTCCGTCTGCCACTCCTCGCCCGTTAGTCCGATCTTGTTGAGCGATAGCTCGTCCGGTCGCTCGTGTTGTCCGCAATCTATCCACTGTGGGCTTTGACCGTATTCCGCGGCCGTGTCGAGATATTCCTTTGAGTGTTGGAATAACGCGCCCCGATCAGGTCATCCATCCTATTTTGCCTGCCATGCCTCGCCCGTTGGTCCGATCCAGTCGAGCGATGACTCATCCGGTCGCCCACGTTGTCCCCGATCTGCTCGCTGTGGGCTTTTGGACGGACCTCCCTTGGCGTTGAGGTATTCCGCCAAGGGTTGGAATACTCACCTCTCGCTTGATAATTCACCACAATACGAACATCCATACCAATAGACAATCCTGCATAAGCTTTTGTAAGAAGCGGAAACATTTGATTCCACCTCCTCGAATAAAGACTCTCTATAGGTGACTATCTATCTGTCCTTTTGTTGAGATTGGTCCTTATGGGGGATTTCCGTATTAAAAGTGTTTTTCACACCGGCAGGCAGTCTGAAATCGTGGCTTACGTACTGACCCTATTCCTAAGGTCACACACCCTACTACACTAGGGGAATTGTCATTGTGCCGTTCATGTTTGTCCTGATCCTCTAATAGACAGATGGCATGGTTAGTTGATTCTACTCCACCCAGGCTCGGTAGCCACAGGTCCGCCGCTAAGTAATAACGTATGTGGTATGGCAACCATGTACGCGTTCCAAAGAGAAAATTGGGGACATACTGGAATGTGCTACTTTTTGGTTTGCCACACATTAGACCTACAGGTGCAGACAAATACACAGAATGGAAGTGGTGCAAGTGAATCTTAAGAAAGTCTTGAACGGTGCGACCTTTGATGATTGTGACACTTAAGTATACTAACTGCACTTGGAATCTGGTGACCAATAAGAATCATAAAAGATGAAAATCCCTGTGGTGATCATGAAAGTCTACAATCGTTGAGCACTTGGATAACGTTTCTGGGTCGCAGTACATTACCGATCCGTATGATAGAAGGCAGGCACGTTGCTTCATATGGGGCGATTCACTGAGTACTGGACCTAGCTAAACGTACGTTGACCCGTAAAATAGGCGAACAACTCAACGCCGTTTTTTGGTTTCTTGAAGTAAGTTGCGCGGGCTACGTATTAATAGGATGAGGATTTTGACATTTTCGGCTCGTTGAATGGCCATAAGTTGTGTGTAAAAGTTGTAGTAAAACTTATTTACGAATACATCCCGGCCTAGAAGATAAAACCTATTAGCACAGTACGCACTCAAACGACGTACTGATTCAGTTTAACGGCATATCAAGTAATCGTGTGACCAAAAAAGAACGTATAATGGTATAGTAAGAGTAACCGAACGATGCCCGGTTTGCGATGAAGCCTATAATTACATGTGTGTGTGTGTGTGTGTGTGGTGTCACTGAGTCTCAGCAACAAATTCATTCAAGTAAATACCGATTATCTCGCTGCCAAAATCCGGAGTCCAGACCAAAGGGATTACCGTACGACCACGCTCCCTAACCCAGTCTGGTGAACGGACACTCAGAACACACCGCTGAAACCACAACCAGATTAGCCGATTGTGAGTGGAGAGGGGTACGTGCATTTCTGATAAAGTCGCTCGATGTCATCGCCTCAGTGCTTTGGCCAACACGGTCCACGATCGATAACACTTGGCTGTTCACTTACATCTCTGTAACCGTTTCAGAGCTTGAAAGACAATGTTGAACCGTTAATCAGCATGCGCCGGTGAGTACAAATGAACAAAATAAAAACACGATATATCCCTAGTGGATTGTGCCATCAGGATAATTTCTCACAAAGCCGATTGATAGTGAAAAGTTACATTCATGAACGAAACGAAATCACCGAGAGACTGATCAAAACCTAACAATTTTCCCATAGAACCTGAGGCACGTCATGTTCTGTTTTTAGGTTTATCGTGCCACTTGTGGACTCTGACGTGACGTATTATAGCCATGCTGTGAAAACAATAAGTGTCGCTTGGCACCTCTCAGATTTGTGACTTCGTTTCAGAGCCGTGTCGTTCCACCTCTTGTCAACATATCTCGCCTGACCACTCCATCTGTGATAAGGGCAACTTGTTGCATTATCGATAATGGCGTGGACAACTCGTTTAAAATGTTGTCCAGGTTGGGGTGCTCTGTTCTCTGGGAGCCTGCTTAGTACTGAAAAACGATGTATCCGTTCAGTTTGGGTCGATGTAAAACGTTCGCATATTACGATTTTCGATTAGGCGACTAGGAACTACGATAACATGTTGATACTTGTGAGTACTGGTGGAAATGAGAAAGGAGGTAGGAGGCGATACTCACCCAATACAATTACCATGTTTGTTCGCAAACTTAACTCTATAAGACTGTACAGGCTGTAAGTGTAGATGATCCTTATGACGGCTTAAAAGCGATACTTTAATCTGACGGAACGTATATCACACATGTGATCCATGTGGTAACAAATTCGATCCTCGTGTGTGTATGTATCCTTACCCTTTTCCGATACCTTGGCGTAGTGATCAGACTTGTGTGCTGTTTTGATCGGACGAGCTAAGCTGGTTAGGACATCGGTCCTTGCAGGGTCAACCATATTAGATTGGCCAAAGGGGAGCAGCCAGACAAAAGACAATTGCGCTCGTTGTGGATAATACCGGTGTGTTGTGTTTTGATTCGGCTTGATGTCTGCTTTTGCCCGGTCTTGTTTTGTGTGTGTGTGAGTTGTTTCACTGCACTAGTCTTAAGTGTATTGACTTCATAGATGTGTGGCTCTCGAGCATGTGCGTCGTTGGGTGTTGATGTTATTACGATTGCCACTGCCTTCTGGTACAGGTTTTCAGCTAAAGACTTTGGTTGAGGGCCCATACCGCACCCCTCATTAGGTTTGGGCGTCCTGGCAGTATTCTAACCCCTTAAAAACCATGACCATACAGTAGAAACGAAATACCATACTGCATCGGCTGTCGCGCAGGATAAACCGGGCTACCCTGTCTGCTGATTGTAGCAGGATGGATAGACGAAAATAAGGTACTGACAAACCCTTCGCCCTACCCTACCCTAACGGCCCCACCAGCACGAATCATAGAGCGGACAATGCTCACTCGAGTCTCAGTAACATGAAGACCGACTTGAGACACGCCCGCGGACGCAAGACGCTTTTCGTTGGGACATGGAATTCGCGTACGCTGCTAGATCTAT
>LOND01025565.1:0-14103 GCA_014220965.1 Paragonimus kellicotti
TGGACAGCTAGAGTTTAGATAATCGCCTAATATCTCAGGTCACTTTCACATTCATGTGTTGATTGAAAATAGGCAGGGGAATTATGGTCACTTCATCATAATGTGCTGAACATGGGATAGACCAAATATGCATTGTTTAAATTTTACATCGCGCAACTTGTTTTTTCCGGAAGTTATATACGTGTTATCTTTGGAGTTTCCTTGTTTATATGCATCTTACGCCGCCACAAAATGTGAGGGGGCCCATAGGTCGAACAGATGTCAGAGCGTGCTGAGTGTTCGTTCATTTCTGACCCGGAATTTAACCGTAACGAACAAACGCCATGAGGTCGAGTAACAAAGTAAGTGGTTGTGACAACGACACAACAGTTTTCTCTTTTTAGATCATGGTGTTCTCACGACAGACGATCGGGAGGAGTTCGCATAATCAGTTATGTACAAAAATGACGATTACCTCTGCTGGTTTTTCAATCTATTCAGTACAAGTGAAACTACCAATAGAGACTGTTGTGCAAGCTGCACCAACACGGATTCTGTTGCAAAATAGCTGCTCTAGAAGCGGTGGTCATTCTGAATACTCTTGATTCATTGGGACTTTACAAGAGGTAGAGATGTGTAACGATTCAGACGGTAGTCGTAGATTATATGTAAGGGGTCATTTTGAAGAGTTCCTTTGGAGCGAAAAGTTCAGAATTTCCAAGCGCACATTGTTGTTGCAGAACAAGCATTTTTCGACAAAGTAATACTTAGGTTGTGAGAACAAAATCATCTGTAACCGACAATAGTATGGCGATTGACCCATTCAAATATGGAATAGTTCCAAAGGTTTCACCAGAAAACTAGGCACCGTTTATAAGTCTCTCTTCTCTAAAATAATGCCAGTGAAATTTAGGACATTGTTGATCAGGTTTATATGAAAGAAGTCAGACAAGTATTGATCAGAATGTTAGATGTTAGTGGAATATACGTCGAACTATATGTTTACAAAAAAATGCGTACTTGTATACATGGGACCGGGACGTGTGAAAGGATCATACATTGGGAGTCTACCTTCCGAGATATTGTCTTCAGAAACACATGAAAGTGAGCAAACAACTCGCCTAACTCTTTGCTCACGGTGGACAGGATTTTCACTTCCTATAGAAGAACATGGATTTTTCGAGGTGTTCACCGGAACTCCTTATGAAACGTTATGGAGGGTTCAACACTCATGTCTCGGCAAGTATTGCCAACGAATTTAGAAGCAGCGGCAGATGAGCAATTTGGGATACTGGAATGTCAACATAATTCATACTGCCAGCAGTTTGTCCTGCAGCCGATGAAACACGCTGCGCTCAGCAACTCTGATGACAAACTGGTACAGAACCTGCGGTACGAACTGATTGCAGGCAGCAGGTTTCGGGTGGTGCGGACGAATTTGACAATGTATTTCTCGTTATTGCATCCAAGGGTGGGACGATGCAGCCAAATTGAATTCCTTACACAGAAGCATTATATTCACGTTTGTAACTGAGATTAACGGACTGGTGACTTTTCCGGATTCGCGGTTGACCGTAAAAATTAGACGACTTGGTAGCAATTGGTATATGTCACATAAGCACCCGGTTTGGTCATTACCTTCATTTCAAGACTTCCGCCCCAGTTTCTTACAAACGCTGACTTGTCCGCATACAAATCTCTAGAGTGCGCCAGATTGTCACATCCGACGTGTTAAGACAAGACCAGCAACCACCAAAAGCAACATTGTTAGATGATGAATACCTCTCTACGTTTTACTGATAACTATGCGAGCCACTTGATTCGAAACTTGCTATCCTAACCGTACCACGTAAGCGTGTTTTATCTCTCGTTACCTTTCCGAGAGGTCAATAATTCCGATCTCGTCGGATGAAGGCTCACGTCAGCCGTACAATGTCGTTTAGTTCGTGCGTATTGAGCATATGTCAAAATCATCGCTATAGCGGAAGGATCTGATAATCTTGACCGTCAACTTCAACGTGATCTACAATTTTGCCTTTAACTGTGGAAGCGGATATATTGGTCGCACGTAAAGTGAACTTGCAAAGCTCACCAATGAGCACATCTTTAGATGGCTGACTTATTCGGCAAACGGGATTTTGCGCAATGTTACTACAACACATCCTAAAGATATCATACACAAACAATGCGGACGCTACCATAGATTGTTAAATAGCGTGCCATCCAAAGTCATTTCACAGATAGAAATTTGCGGTAGCTGTAACAGTTCGCCGAAGAAACCTCTGTTTCTTTCGTGCACAAAACAATTTTTCATCTCCCTTGTCTTACCTTGGTAAATCGCACTCTCTTCCGCTGTGTCACATTTGATTCGAATCTCAATTCGCCTGCATCCGAATCAAGCATTAGTCTGAAAGTCCACATCAGCCGTTGTCTTTCAAACCTTCTGGAAACATGTTACTCGGATTACAAACGTTATTACTTAAACTTCCACCGTACTTCTTGAGACTTCCAAATCAACACCTACATTGATACAATTATATCATCAAGCCACTGCGTACAAAAAGCGATTATCCCGCTACTGAAAAGCGTATTGTCTTCTGTTGTTGTTAAGTCAACTCATAATAAAAAGCCTGTACCATTTTCGTTGACGAGAATCTAACGAAATGTTCTTGTACAAGAGATCTTACATTTCAAATTTACCCGAGGACATCTTTTCCTTTTTAAGTAACGGTTTCGTTTTTGTCCACCGGCTATCTCCAAAAGCGTCCGAACTCTACTCGAGTGAACACTCGTTTTAGGAATCTGAAATCTGAAATCCTATAAATATACATACATTGTGATTTCTTCGGTACCAATTGGCTTAAACCAGTCAGTGCATCGGAGATAACACCTGCGCGGCTAAGCATTTTCACGATCTGTTCCAGAAACAAACATGCACTGTTGATCGCACATATAGCTTTGCTCCATTATGGCTACATTTGTGCTGTCAATGTGGATATCGTTGGGTGCGGTGGACGTGAACCTAAAACAATTTTCCAATCAAAATGTTTGCTACTTTTTATTTTTAAGTAGTCGGAATGATTCTAACCATCTCGTGTTTGTATTCGACCCCATCGCTAAGCGGTTTCGTCTGTGACTGAGAAGTGTTTACACAAAGATGCCTTGATCACTACTTTATCTGACTGGATTGATGTAAACAGTAATCATAGAAGCGAACTACACAAAAGGGCAAACGTAAGCAAGTAACGACCAGCTAGAGTGTACACATTTTATAGAACATCGTGCAGAATAATTCCTTTGACATTCTCATTTACACCATTACAGCCATTTGACGCTCGGCGAAAAATATTCCATTTCCAATGACTCGCTTACTCAACAGTTCTCTCATTCGGTGGTCCGTGAGGAAGCAGGCCGTCATTTCTTCCAGCTTTTACAATACATTTTAGTCCACGTCCACATCCAACAAATTCCGCGTTTCAGTCTTTACCGAATCCGCTATCGATCGTGTTAGTTCCTCATTCCATTCTACTTGTTCGACGTGGAGTTTCTGCTTCAACTCCAAGTGCCTTACTCTGTCGACAGATATCCCTAGTCAAGCAGACGTATTGCCATGTCGGGGCAAGTAGCAACAACCATAGGAAGACAGTTTTGGGGTATGTTCATGCCGCTGGCAGCGGAACAACAAATGAATGTGATTGGTGCAAAAGAAGGTACAGTGCACATAGTGTTGGAGCAGTGTGGTAAAATGGGGATAGATCGGCATTAACTGTTGTCACGCCAAAAAACGTTTTGCTTCCACACGCAACCCCCATTACCCTTCGAGTAAATGCACTCGGATATCAAATGCTCCATGACAAGCCAAGTTTTCACCGTACAGATGAAACCACCGGGTTGCAGTGGGCAGCAGATAAATACTAAAAGCTTACCCTCCCCTAAAAATGTCCACGTCAAGCGATTTTCCCGTTTGAGATGAGCATGAGTATCACATACTTCTGGATAGAAGAAGAAAACTGTATAACGTACTCTCTTATACTTGGACACTGGTTATGTTATAGGTCTAGTGGTTTCGTACGCTGTCTGTTATTGCGTGAGTGCGAGGTTATTTTTATGATGCATTCCACTGAGAATAGATTTGCTTCGTTCTCACATTTCACATCTGCGTTCTATATTCGAACAAGGAGACTGGAGGTTAGATGAAGAGAGAGTATGTAGGTGAGGTGTGTGTCGTCGTAGAAGGGCATGCAATGCTAAATTATTATCGTCAACGTTAAATTGAGGTACGTAAAGCTACTCATAGCAGTGTCCAGATTGTGTACGTTTACAGTTTTTCCGTCGTGCTATTTATGCCAGAGGGTATTGAATATCTCATGATCATCTCAACGGGAAATCGCTTTGACGTGGACATATTTTTATAGGAGGGTAATATTATGCTTTGTATTGGTTATTTTTTAAACAACTGTTGCCCACTGAGCAACTCACAAGTGGTTTATTTTATTCGGTATTACTTCGCGCTGTCATAAGAGCATTTTGATATTCCGATGTCATTTACTCGAAGGCGTAATGGGGTGCGTGTTCGGGAAGCACAAAACGTTTTATGGCGTGACAACAGTTAAATCGGCCCGATCTTATCCCCATTTTACCAACTGCTCCAACACTATTGTTGCACTGTAGCTCTTGTGCACAATCACAGCATTTGTGTTCCGCTGCCAGCGACATGAACATACCCCAAAACTGTCTTCCTATGGTTGTTGCTACTTGCCCCGACATGGCAATACGTCTGCTTGACTAGGGATATCTGTCGACAGAGTAAGGCACTTGGAGTTGAAGCAGAAACTCCACGTCGAACAAGTAGAATGGAATGAGGAATTACACACGGTCGATAGCGGATTCGGTAAAGACTGAAACGCGGAATTTATGGGATGTGCTGTGGGACTAAAATGTATTGTAAAAGCTGGAAGAAATGACGGCCTGCTTCCTCACGGACCACCGAATGAGAGAACTGTTGGGTAAGCGAGTCATTGGAAATGGAATATTTTTCGCCGAGCGTCAAATGGCTGTAATGGTGTGAATGAGAATGTCAAAGGAATTATTCTGCACGATGTTCTATAAAATGTGTACAATCTAGCTGATCGTTACTTGCTTACGTCTGCCCTTTTGTGTAGTTCGCTTCTATGATTACTGTTTTACATCAAAATCCCAGTCAGATAAAGTAGTGATCAAGGCATCTTTGTGTAAACACTTCTCAGTCACAGACGAAACCGCTTAGCGATGGGGTCGAATACAAACACGAGATGGTTAGAATCATTCCGACTACTTAAAAATAAAAAGTAGCAAACATTTTGATTGGAAAATTGTTTTAGGTTCACGTCCACCGCACCCAACGATATCCACATTGACAGCACAAATGTAGCCATAATGGAGCAAAGCTATATGTGCGATCAACAGTGCATGTTTGTTTCTGGAACAGATCGTGAAATGCTTAGCCGCGCAGGTGTTATCTCCGATGCACTGACTGGTTTAAGCCAATTGGTACCGAAGAAATCACAATGTATGTATATTGTAAGTTTTCAGATTTCAGATATACGCTAAACGAGTGTTCACTCGAAGTAAAGTTCCGACGCTTTTGGAGATAGCGGTTGACAAAACGAACGTACTTAAAAAGGAAAGATTCCCTCGGGTAAATTAAAATGTAAGATTTTCTGTAGCAACCAAATTCCGTTAGATTCTCGTCACGAAAATGGTACAGCTTTTTATTATGAGTTGACTTAACAACAACAGAAGACAATACGCTTTTCAGTAGCGGGATAATCGCTTTTTGTACGCAGTGGCTTGATGATATAATTGTATCAATGTAGGTGTTGATTTGGAAGTCTCAAGAAGTGCGGTGGAAGTTTAAGTAATAACGTTTGTAATCCGATAACATATTTCCAGAAGGTTGAAAGAACCGCTGATGTGGACTTTCAGACTCAATGCTTGATTCGGATGCAGGCGCATTGAGATTCGAATCAAATGTGACACAGCAAAGGAAAGTGCGATTTACCAAGGTAAAGACAAGGGAGATGAAAAATTGTTTTGTGCACGAAAGAAACAGAGGCTTCTTCGGCGAACTGTTACAGCTACCGCAAATTTCTATCTGTGAAATGACTTTGGATGGCACGCTATTTAACAATCTATGGTAGCGTCCGCATTGTTGTGTATGATATCTTTAGGATGTGTTGTAGTAACATTGCGCAAAATCCCGTTTGCCGAATAAGTCAGCCATCTAAAGATGTGCTCATTGGTGAGCTTTGCAAGTTCACTTTACGTGCGACCAATATATCCGCTTCCACAGTTAAAGGCAAAATTGTAGATCACGTTGAAGTTGACGGTCAAGATTATCAGATCCTTCCGCTATAGCGATGATTTTGACATATGCTCAATACGCACGAACTAAACGACATTGTACGGCTGACGTGAGCCTTCATCCGACGAGATCGGAATTATTGATCCTCTCGGAAAAGGTAACGGGAGATAAACACGCTTACGTGGTACGGTTAGGATAGCAAGTTTTGAATCAAGTGGCTCGACGTAGTTATCAGTAAAACGTAGAGGGTATTCATCATCTAACAATGTTGCTTTTGGTGGTTGCTGGTCTTGTCTTAACACGTCGGATGTGACAATCTGGCGCACTCTAGAGATTAGTGTGCGTACAAGTCAGCGTTTGTAAGAAACTGGGGCGGAAGACTTGAAATGAAGGTAATACTCTATATAGGAGCTAAGAACAGACGGATAATCGACCGCAAAATTGATCTGTTATTGGTTAGTGTAGTTACGAACAGTCAAGAGGTTTATAAACGGTTAGCGTAGTTCTGAGTTACGTTGATAATCGTCACTAAGACCGGACGAGTCTCAGTGCATAAGCATTTTGCATACTAGGAGGTGTAGTAAAACATTTCGTTTGTCGCGATGCACCAAATGTAATTTACGTAGGTTGTAATATCACTCCCAGCATTTGTGTGGTTAACTGGTGGATCTGAAATGCGTGCCATTGTGTCAATACTTACTTTAATGCCATGGCAGTTTCGCAGTTGGTCGGGTATTTGGCAGCATAGCAACTGAAAGTTTTATATATTGAAATTTAAGAATGCAGTCAATGGGATCAAGGGATCTGTTAGCCGATGTACGAATTGTTTATTGGTTATTACAGATCAACAAATTTTACACACAGTTCTTCAATTTTCCGACCACCGCAGCACCTGTTTCTTATTCTCCAACATTGCATTTCATCCCGTATTTGCACAGCACGGCGCACGATGAAAAATGGTGCATTCCAACTCCTTTCTCATTCATCATACACCGTATTCAATGACTGTCCAATCGAATTACTAACCAAAAAACTTCATGAGCGTGTGTTCTTGCACGTCAAGTGATAACTTGATTTCTCCAATACCTACGCTTTCCGCAGTCATATCGTTGTTGCTGCTCACAACTATTGTTGGTTATAGGCCGACAGGGGTGATTTTGAATTTGGTTCTCTTTTTGCAACGAATCAACTGGTGCAGCTTCTTTGCTCACAGTCTTATTCAGTTAGGTTAAGGAGTTAATTTTATTGAATGAACCCGGAAAATAAGTTGAAATGTTTCAGCTGAGCTGAGGGTAAACTGACAGAACTTATCCACCGTTTGGATCACCGCGTTACATCAGGCATTCTGCGTGCGTTGTTTCGTGTACCATATCACTAAATCAAGAAAGTAGTAGGTAGATGCACTGAATTTGACACAGGGAGCTGATGTTGTTCACCAGGAAGATCAACCACGACTACCTGTACCACATATAGTGGTGATCTGGACATATTTAATGCCCAATCAAAAGTGAAGTGTACACCCTTTTTGAAACCACTTCCGCTGTTCTTCACTTGTTACCTGTCTGTAAACCTCAGCATCACTGACGAGTTCCTCATGCGAGCGGCTAAGCGACATCCGATTTAGTGTTGCTACACTCGATAGTGACAGTATCATTTCAAAAGACAACACAAAAGTGTGATTTCATCTACTTAGTTCAAATTCCTAGCGAAAAGTGACAGACTTAAACAAACAAATGAACAAAAACGTGCTCAGCGAGCTCGAGACACCACAATACCAATCTCAAAGCATCCAGTGACGATGAGCCATCGAGTCGGTAAAGTAAATTATTTTGGTATATTTTGAATGCACATAACTCACCATCTATCGAACACGGCGAATAATGATTTATTCTATGCAAGTGTGATGCGCATCAGGTATAACAATAAATTATCATCTAAACTGCTTTCAAGTTAGACAGGCGCTTATGACACGCGAATGTTATTGTAATGATATAAGTTGACAGTTTGTGTTGACAGACCATTCCATTCAAACAGGTTAAGAAAGCTCAGCTTTACAACAACGGTTGCTAAAATCGTTTGAGCAGTTGAAAACTAACTTACTAGCAAAAAGATAACCGTTTTTAAAGGGAGGACGTGATTTTGTAGAAAATAATTTTACTGGCCAAGTTACCTTTGGCCTTTGGCCGAACACTTGTTCATCATGAAGTGTGCACCGTAGCGTGTATCAACGAATAGCGCCAAACCACTCTGTGGATGGAGATGCAGTTCTATCACCTATAGTCAGTGCTGCAGCAAACATACGCATTACCATTGTATGCATATGAAATTAACAAGAGAAAAAGAACATCTTTTTCACTTCTCATCTCCAATTCGGACTGTTTATGTGGTCTTATTCTCATTGATGCTTCTTCTCAAAACAATGATAAATTTCATTGGAATGTCAGTCACCTGTGAAGAGCACTGCACAGGAACCAACAAATGACCGCGTCGCATAGCTTGCATATTCAAACCTAACCACTTGAGAAACTGCCCTGTCAAAGTATTCTTCATTGCATACGCAGTTCATCCTGATCAATATCAAGTGTATCAGTTATCACTCAAGAAAACTATTCTTGTCTGTTTTCTCTTTTGAGCAAGCACATTCGTTATCAAACTGGCAAACTATCAAAGAATACACCGTGACACATGAATGTTACAAGTCTTTCACCACTTAGAATCTTGAGTGACCTAGATATAACACATTCTCATCTGTGATGGAACAGCGAGGGAACATTTCTTCGCTATTTTCTGTGAGCAATCGTATATTAACCTTTCTTAATAACTCCAAAAGAATCGATATCTACGGAGCAACGCTTTCCTGTGACATCAATAGGCCTCGGCATGGTACCACCTCAGGCTTAAAATGACGACCGGCAACGTATTGGAATGTGATAGCTTAAGCAGATCACCAGTCATTTCAATGGTTTTTAAAAGTCGAGGCTTAGTAAGACCAAGCTGACAAGGTGGAAGGGGATCGTAAAAATCACGCTTTTGTACGTAAACGTTGAATAGTTTGGGAACATGCTAAATCTTCCTTCAATCGTAAGTGATCCTTACACAACTCGATAGATTTCCACTTTGTACAACACAACGTATAACAGTAGCGAACGTGAGCGACTACAACACATCTGGTCTACTGCTATTGTAACATTAGAGATTCATGTAGCAAATCAACAAACAAATAAGAACAAAGCATCAGCCTTGACATTTAATAGTTTTGATATCCCTCGCGTCAAGTTGTCCTACTACAAACATTGCTTCTGTCATCCGTGTTCATCTGAACTGCACACGACAGATTATGATGGCGCAAACGATGAGTTAGATATAACCTAGCACTTTAAGGCAAACGATCTATCTTTACCGCTTTCTGAGCACACATCAGTGTGGAAACAAACAACCACTTTTAAAGTAGAGCATGGGTTACTTTTGCTCATGTTCGCTATCATACTTGTTTTGTGGGTGACGTTCTAGTTATGATAATGATGGTCTACATTGAGAGATTCGTAGTCACATACGAGTCCTGTGATTACTCGGCTAAGAGGACATATTATTGACGTCAGCGTAAAATGAGTTTATGATGTGGACTTCAACTAACCGTTAACAAACTGCTTCAGTCCGACATTTCTCTTCTGTTATATTGGCAAGTGTACTTAGTAAGAACTTGCGGAGTTAATAGTTGTCACCCGTTCGCCTCACCGTCCCTATACAACTGATCCCTACCTCTTATGTTATTTTGGAATAAAAATAGTTTAAGAAGGTTACCTAGAATACATGCGTAGACATATACATATAAGTATATTCGTCCAAAGAATCACGAAGGTTTGCTTCATGTATAAGACTGTATCGGCGGATCAACTGTATGACACCTGATAACAACAAGGAACAATGTTACAAGTGTTGTGACCGCAAAGACGCTTGACCAGCAAATTCGTTTATTGCACGAACTCCCGTACAGGTCATGTTAAACATGGGACCACAAACGTGTACACTCATTTGCACGGCTGATATGCGTTCACATACATTGGGTAGCAGTACGTTGTCATTCGCCCTGGTGGCACTTCTCCCATAGCGCGTGCACACTATTCCAATATTCACTTCTGGTCCGTCGTCTTCCTGGCGTTGGGGCTTGCCCTTTGTTCCCGAATGTCGCTTGTGAGTAGTATACTACTCACAACGAAACTGCCTGTTATACAACATAAGCAAGGTGTCATGCAAGCAACGAGTTAACCAGTCAATCTGTAAACTTCTCGACGTACCTAATCCACTGATTCGTATGTGGAAAGCGAAAGACTCGACTTTTAACGAATCAGTTCCGCCCTGAGATGCTAGAGTGTTTCAGGCACCTGGATTACAATTATAGTTCGCATATGGTCACCTGTCGTTCAACTTGGTTTTGTCCGCTGCCTAAACTGTGAAACGAGTAATACGTGAACGTGGTAAAATCGAACGTTCTGTGTAATTTGGTGCACAGGCTTGATTTGATAGAAAAATCATAAATGATAACCGTCTTTTAAAACCAATTCTCTTGCTATGAAAATGGCTAATTAGCATTGCGTTACTTTGTTACATTGTTTGACTGAACGTGCACGGAAAACCTTAATTGTTAAATTATTCATTTTGTATTGCAAAGTGCAAGCATACGACGGAAAGTGGTGTACAGAATCTAGGAATAGGGCTACGCTGAATATGAACTAGTTGGAGTGTTACACGTGATTGACTCATCCATATCAGCTGCGGTGACCGGTGCAAATTATTGTTTACACACATATGACATCACACATGATCTGCACTGCACCACTGAACAATCCGCTCCGTGAGCCTAAGGGAATGAGACAAGGAGACGTGTGAGGAAATGCCAATAAGGCACTGTTTCCAGATTATTACTGGTCGGGTAGATAGAGATAAATACAGGCACCGACTGAAACTGTTCTATCAAGGATGACCGTGTTAATTATCGACAACATTCCAAACCTCCCTCCGTAAGTTATTGAAAACAGCGAGATACAGAAAGGATGAATTTCCGTGTATATCAGTCACAAACGAACTCAAGTCACTAATATCCCTACCGTGGACAGAGTCGTGCTGTCATCGCATGCCTCAACTCTCGCGGTATTCAGTTATTCAGGAGTGAAGAGTAGGCACGGGGTTTTATGTCTACATCAGATTGGCTCATATTACGAAGGTAATGCGAAAGAATATTTTGAGTGTAGGGAGTATAGATATAAGGTCATTGATCATGTACTTTTGCAGCCTGAAAGACAAGTCCGCTCATCAACAGTCATTGTCGCACAGTATGGAGTAGCATATGCATCTACCGACAACGGT
The DNA here is from genome assembly GCA_014220965.1 of Paragonimus kellicotti. Classification (NCBI taxonomy): domain Eukaryota; kingdom Metazoa; phylum Platyhelminthes; class Trematoda; order Plagiorchiida; family Troglotrematidae; genus Paragonimus; species Paragonimus kellicotti. The sequence goes on from LOND01025565.1 coordinate 11,687, forward strand.
TTTTGTGAAGTTGTAGCAGTCTGTAACAAAGGCATATACTACGAACTATGACTTAGTTCCTTGCAAGAGAATATTTGAGTTAATCAACGAAGACGTTTGCATGTGAAACATGGGTCACCGTGCGTAACGCGTAAAGAAGAATGACGGTTGTGAATTAATGAATTCTTTAATATTTGCCGCTAGTCAGTGTACCTGCTTGTATGTTTCCATTTTTGTCTGCAGGCGTCGGATATGCTACTTAGAGTAGGCGAAATTCGGAAAAGAAGTTAGCTACAAATTCTCCGTGTGTGTAAGTCACATGTGTACACATTTTACTTAATCATTCGCAGTGGAGTAATGTTCTCTGTTATCACAAATTTACTGAATGAATTGGTTATCCTTACATTATATTAACTATATTGAAGGAGAGTAATCCTGAAAACATCCATTGACCCAAACTTGGCACTCCCCATCATTACAGATTCAGATATACCGCAACGCTATAACTCGTTCATATGCAGTCATCGAGGTAGCGTTGTGCTCTTATCTGATTTGTTGTTTCGCAATGTTGTATATAGTTTGTTATTCAGCTATGTTTGATAAAACTTCCGTCATGTTTAGCCAATCCGCTTTACTACCAAACAAAATTAGTGAAGTCAGCACTCCCCAATAATTTTCGACTCAACCAGTTGAAATCGTGCGCCCCCTACTTCTGGTCCAACGAAGTACTCTCGCGATACCGTTTTTAACAAAACGTTAGATAATTCGAATTCGTCTATTGCACAAATATGTTGCTCACTGCGAATGCATCGGATTGTATCACGGTTGTGGGAAATGGGCAGAGATCTGATACATATAGTCAGTTTTATGAAGGTTGTTCAATTTAGTCAATTTTATCGAATTTATCCTGGTGATTAAATTTTGAGAAAATCGAATTTTACTCCTTCCGAAATTCGTGTCAGTCATGATATTCCTACGAGTTACGATACGTATATTTGTGTGTTGTTTTTCATAACTGGAAAGTGCTAATGAAGTAGCAACCTTTGCGTTCTCGCATGTCCATGACTGGCTGATTCTGGAGTCTTGATGGTTGTATAGTGGCGACAGGAACTGATGATAATCCACGTCCGTAATTCATCGTAATCTGAGTTTTGTTGTATCTGCCCAAGTGCAAATCCTTCTTTATTATGCAAATGTGAAGGGCCACCAGATCTGTCGTAACCGTTAACCATTTTAGGAAATCCCTATCTTCAAGACCTGCAGATCAGTAAGTGTGGTCATTGTCTACGAGATCCTTAATCGTAAGTCCTTCAGACTCTGCTAGACAACGTTTTAGTGACGTTTGTTCTATAATGCACTAGCATGTAGCTGTTGAGGTAAGCATCTTATCTAGTTCATATGCACTTGTCATGAAATGACTAGCACTGGTTTGGTTGTTGATCCTATCGCAAATGGGAGCTTACCATCACGTCCATGTTCACATTGTGATGTTGGCGTGCATCCTGGTTAACTCACGCTAATCACTTTCGGTCAGTAGGAGTATGTCATTCTTGCTTCGCGAAACAAATGTGCTTTCTGTAACGATTTATGAAGTTCATCAATATGTGCGCGTCATGAAAGTGTCAACTAGGGTGGACTCCAAAGTACTTCCAGCAATATAGTGCATTCTGCTTGCAGTACTTACCTTCTTAATCTATTGAACATGCTTCTGACCCTATTGATGCAAAATTCGAAAGCATTAACGTTGCTCATTGATCAGCAGCCCGATCTGTGTTACGCTGTATGCGTCAGCCAGATTCAGCAATCTAAAATTAGTGGCCTTAGTACAAAGATGTTGTAGCTCATAGATCATAAAGATTCAGCAAAACTTGGGATTCAGTGTAATGATCTTTCATGAAAGTGGACGCAATGACCCGGTTTATCAGACGCAGTTAAATGCAATCAATAAATTTTGTGTTCTCTTTAGCGAGAATCGCAGTAATGAATACCATAACATTACAAGGTAAGCAGGTTCCCTCACTTATAATGCATTTTTCAGACTCGAAATCTTCAACTCGTTTGTTGCATCTGCGGTTTAGTAACAAAAGCCGTATTAAGAAAATAATTACTGTTCGTCTAGACGTTGATATGCAGCGTTCTATCTTACACAGAAGCAAACCTAAATATGTAGATGGTCAACCGACTCCTTCGTTAAGCGATTAAACGTTTCCAGGATTTGAGGAGTGGAAGAGATAAGTTATGACACGGTGGCATGGAAAAGTGTATAAAGCTGTTGCTGGATGAGGTAAAGGATGTCAAAGAATACAGTGCGAAATCTACAACTCTTCCTGTTTTGAAACGTCTCGATGTCAATTCGAGATGTCCCAGGTAACTTGATCAAGCTGGGCAAACTGACTTGGTTTATTCTCTACACTTGGCGAGACCGCGTCTTGTCAATC